>NBNE01000619.1:0-19424 GCA_002215365.1 Phytophthora megakarya
TCTCGAGGCGAGAGCTTATGACGACAACGACAGCAACTTGTCGTTAGCAGAGCCTGAAGCAGCCAAGAGTCCAGTTCGAGGTGCCGCCGCGATGCGCGGGCGCAGCCAAGCTTCAAGCTCACAGAAAGGAGCGCCGCAACTCGGCAAAGCGAAGGCTTCTTGCCGTATCGGGGCCCTGTCTGCAGAAGCGCTGGATTTTTTCGCTTGGGCTGATCCCGCGTTGGGGTTCTCGCTGGAAAACTCTACGGAGCCCGAGCCGGCGCGAAGGAAGCCCTGATATCGCGACGCGACGAAGAAATCAGGCAGCTCTTTCGACTGAGCGGTGCAGCGACGGATCTACCATGGCATCGGTATAATACACCTGGAAGAATGCAACGCAGTACACCGCTGGTACATGTACAAGAGTTCTCGTGTTGCATGGCGCAGTGAACTTTTGCATCGGACATGAGCTGGTAGCAGGCACATGGGATATCATCGCGAATCGGCCAGATCATGCGCCCGTCCATCTCACCGCGAGAAACGGCCGGCTTCTATAGTACAGGCTATCGCGTATCACAGGTTCCCACTCTCCATGCAGGTCAACAACATACAATATCTACTACAATCTTCCCCACCTCACATTCATTCTCTCAAATTATTCATTCTCAGCGACAAACCATTTGACAGTAGTACGTTCAGTGTGGGATCCGATCGTCGAGCAAGCGGCCGCAAAGACGAGCCGCTCTGATACAAACTTGCACTGCAGCATCAGTCACCAAGTTGCCGCGAACCAGTCAAGCGATGGAGCACCTACTGAACGACGCCCCGGACGAAGCCGACGAGGTCTCCATCAAGACGGAAATCATCAAGACCGAGGCAACCGAGACGCCGCTACCGCATCTGGCCGCGCAGCTCTCCACTGTGGCCAGTCCCAGCAGCTCCGCCGCCAGTCTCGGGCTGCAAATGCTCTCGGTCTCTGCGCCGCGCCCCACGCCGCGCCTGCCGCCCATCAGCCTCTTGACGGCTGCAGCCGCCGCGCTGCAGCCCATGCAATGCCATCCGATCCAGGTGCAGGCGCCGCCGCAGACGCTGCGCCCCGTGTTGCCGCCTTTGCCGCCTTCTCCGCCCTCCAACCAGCCACCTCCAGCAGACGACATGCTGTGTCGCTACCGTAACAAGAAGTGCGGGTATCCGCGCGCAATTAAGCGCAATGGCGAGCGCCACAATCTGTGCGAACGTCATCGCGCCAAAGCCAATCAGAACCAACGCAAACTGGAGAGCAAACGACGTCAGCAGAAACGGTTGAACCATCGTGCACATGCAATGGGGGAACGAGTGGTGAAGGCCAAGAAAGTTTCTGCAGACGCCGAGACGGAGATTAAATTTACGATGTATGGCGGCGCCATCGCATGAGTGAAAGACGAGGTTTGAGTGAAGAACCGAGTCGAGGTGGTATGATTGAAATACAGGTGCTATAATTTATAAATGCAAGCAAAAGGGTTGACCTGGTAGAAACGATGGTTCATGAGGTATGATATCCCAGGATCTTTCGATATGATATCGCAAAGAGCTTTACGCACAGACTAATAACCGCGTATCCTTATTCACAACATCTTATCCGTGAAACGTTCGGGCACGAATTAACAAGGAACGGGTCGACGTTTAATCGATTAAATTTTTGGTGATTGTAAGAGACATGTACGTGTACGTGTATTTCGATAGTGATAGCATTTCCAGCCGAATGTGGATGTTGCAATAGGTGTAATTCGGGTATTGGTTACCAATTTGGTGACAGATTGATCACGGCAAATACTAATCATTTTACTGAATAGTATACCCTATTTAGAAATAGGGTATCAGTTTAATATTTAGGGTGCATGAATTTCGTTGTTACGTATTAACCTATAACTTTTGATGGAGTAGTTCATCAAAACAAACTACTTGTTGGATCCATGGGCTAGTTGTAATTTTGATCCTACAAGCAGCTATTGTGCTGATGCAACGTTTTAAAAGCAAAGGAAGTTTGAAAGAATAAGATAATCGTAAACGTATACTTCGCGATAAAAAAACCTAATGACCAATCGATCACACTGTGTTTGATAGAACAGTTCTCCCTCAAATTTCACAATAGATTACCAAGAAAATGCGCATGTGTGCGCCTTATTCAGGGCTATGTTGGAGTGTGCTTTACGGTTCAACACGATTTTTAGTTCTACATTTATCGGTCTTTAAGTGAAACTGGCATTTTGAAGTGGGCCAGAGAAGTATTGTTCAGTTTGAGTGCTGGAGCAGCAAGAGCACTTACAAAGGTAATTGTAGCATTGGATAAAGCGCTCTTTCAGCATTTACAAAGTCTAAGCTGAGGATGTAACTCAACGAAGTTAGGCAGCACTGCGGACCTAGTGCATCACAAGACAAGTACTTAAGTAGTGGATATCAAGCAGCAAGTATAACAGTTAGAATACCGATTTCTGTGTAAGGCAATGCAATGTAAGTGAAACTGGCATTTTGAAGTGGGCCAGAGAAGTATTGTTCAGTTGCTGCAAGTATAACAGTTAGAATACCGATTTCTGTGTAAGGCAATGCAATGATCAATGTTCTAGCTTATTTAATACTACGTACTACCAGGTAAACCAACTACCTGGTACACTACCATGATTCTATTAACGACGTCCTATACATATACGCGTTTGATTCTGTCTAGGCTGTTGGCGGTTGCACGTGCTTTCATCAGCAGTAATAAAGTTTTATATTCCTTCGACTTCTGAGAGGTTTCCCTGGTGACACCAAGCTTGACTTTGAGTCCATTCAGAGTTAATCCATCGCTCAGGAACTCAGCAAAGTACTTCTGGGCTGTTACGTCGTTCTCAAGTTTCGTCATCAAGTCCTGACCCTGCTTGCGTGCCGTCGGCGTTTTGGCTTTTGCGATGGTCTCCGTGTACAAACGAGTCAAAACCAGCGCTTCAAAGGCTGCATATTCATTCGGCGTCGCAGAGTTTCTTAGGAAACCGATCTCCTTTTTGAGTGTCGCCAGCGTCCACTTTTCTTTGGAATACTGGTTGTAGAGGCTCGAAGCGAGTTTGTTGTTGCTCACGGCGTCAAACAATTTATCTTGCATCGTAGGCGTCACACTGAAACGTTTGTTGAACGTACTAGCTCGGATAAGTATTGCCACTGCTTGAAATTCTTTGGACGACTTTGACGTGTACCTTGTGACGCCCAGCGCTTGCATGAGTGTAGTCTGCGTCAACGTACCATCCATGTATTGTCCGAAGTACTTCTGAGCAATCGGATTCTTGTTCACTTTCATGAGAATGTCCTCCCCTATTTTGCTCATCGATGGCGTTGTGCTTTTCAGGAGAGTGTCGAAGTACATGCGAGATTGAAGCAATGTAGAGTATGCGGTGAGTTCCTTCGACCCCGCAGCAGTGTTCGATGTGATTCCCATCATTAGCTTGAGTGTCTGCGGCGACCACTGTTCGTCAACGAATCGTCCAAAGAATTGCTTTGCGAGATCGTCGTTGGTCACCTTCAGGAGGAGTTTCTGTCCAATGTATGGAGTCTTCGCAAACTCGTTGTACTCGCGAAGCCGAAGTAATAACTGGTAGGCTTGGTATTCTTGAGTGCCGACAGCAGTGGTTGGTGTGATGCGGAGCTTGTTCTTTAGAATCGCTAATTCCCAATCGTCCTTTATGAATTGACTCGCGTACTTTTTAGCAAGTGAGTTGCTGTTTACCTTTGCCATGAGCTCCTGTTCGAGCTTCGAGGCTTTCGGAGACTGCGCTGATGTCAGGAGATCGTCCACGTTGCGAAGCCCTTTGAAGCTTTCCAACTTAGAAAGTTGTTGGGTCAGTGCTCCGACGTTGACACTTCTGTCCTCGTTTGTTGAATCCAGGTCGCCATTACCACCGTCGGCTTCGTTAAAGCGCAGGAGTCTCTTGTAACTGTGCGAGTTAACGCCACGGAGCGGTTGTGCTGCCTCATGCGAGGCGACGTTGGAAATCGTGGCGTGACGATGTTCGGTTGCTGCCGAGACGGTGACCAACGCAACCACAGCTGTAAAAACGATACGATTAAAGCGCATGGTCGACACGGTGGCAAACCTACTTGAGCTCTAGAAAGCAAATGGAAAATTGACATCTCTGATGAATTGAACGGGAGCAATTTGAGGATTGGACTTTATCGACCGCAATCGAAAAGTCCAATCAGTGTAATTTACAGCCCCAGTCACACGGATGAGCACTGCAGCAGCCGTTTTATTGGAACTTGAAGAACAACCATAAATCAGTACAATTAACCTACGTTTTGGCTGTGCTAACAGACTTGTCGAACGCCAAGTCTGTTCCAGAAATGCCACAAAGCGAGCACCGCGAACCACCAGGGACTACAGTTCTGGGGAGAACTTCCAATAGTGAACATGGGTAGCCAATGACAGAGAGGGTGTAGGAACGCATGTTACCTGATGAATTTTTGAACTAGAAGCCACTAAACTTTCTAATTCTATAAATCTGTCATAGCAGAACCTCAATCGGAACTACGAAGATGACAAGTAACTCTTTGATTCTGGCAAGTTTTTGCATTGCATTCATAATTGCTCTTTTGACGACGCTTCTTCTGATTACACTGAATAATGTCAAAATATTATTCAGTGTGATTAGAAGCAGGTCATCAAGTACCACTAGTGCAACCACTCATGAAATGTTGGTATAGTAGCAGTAGCCTTCGCGTTCTTGTCGCACGTCACGGTTAGAACGCTACATGGGTTGAATATGATAATATATCGATCTGGAATATTCAGTGTCAAATAAACTCTATTGCCAGGATTCCTGGATCAGGAGTGAGCCAAACAAGTGCTACACCACGTAGGTCGACGTACTTGGACGAATGTAGTGCGTAAAAACAAGTATGTAAATATATGTACTGATTTATGGGCATACCTATCTTTTGGAAGTTCCAATTTGGAACCGGATGTTGACTCCCTGTACAATCTCATGAATTTGTACAAATATATCTACTAGTGTGTGTGCTACATCTTAAAATCGTGGTTTTGAGGAGAATCAAGTGTTATCAAAATTGTCCTTTGTAGAAGTTCATTTGCATGTACGCAAAGACAGAAAACACAGAGATTGAAAGCGTTTTTAAGCTCAACGTTGATTTTACAACCCCGCTAACGCTGACTTGTAAGTTTCGGGACTGTTACAGTACAAACGCAATCCTACTCGTTTTATTAACAGTGATTAAAATCAATGTTAATAAAACAATTAGGCAATAAGTACACGGTAATGCCATGACGGCACAATCGAACGTTCACACACGTCGATGTACAATGCGGTACTGAATGTATCGGCATCGTCAGGCAATCTAATCCATAAGATGGGGTGAGGTTCCTAAAAAAGCGAAGAATAATACTTAACGCGAGCACTCAGAATACGCAGCTTTCGCCACATGACCAAGGATGACAGTATCCCACTTACGCTATAGCTATTTCGGCGCTCCAATATGCGTTGGAGTTGAAGTTTTGGGAGATATTTTAACCTTCGACATATACATTTAGCGATTTATCTGCCATGACATTCCTCCTCAAATTTACCACATTGTACATGGCCTGTCCAAGCGCAAGGGTTACCACAGACTGTAAATAGACATCCCAAATGCATTTCAGCAACTACTTATGCAACAATGGTGGCGCTGTATTGAATATTGGAAGATACATGTAGCTATTTAATAGCTACATGTATGTTCCAATGTCCCAGCAGTGTTACAGTTACATGGGTAGACATTTTACAGTACTTCTAGAATTACCTGATCAGATCCCCAATTGTTGATGTTTAGATATATGCACATTCCTGTAGTACGACGGTTCTTGTAAGTCTGCTTCAAATAACAATAATGGTGTTTGTGGTGTCATCACGGCGTGCTCCACGCCCCATGACTGTACTACTCGTGCGAGCGCTTGACTCAACAAATGTATCCCCTTACCACGTGTTGTGCATAACTGTGTACTTCAAGCAAGTGTACAGACCAAAACTGTACCTACTTTAATAAAATAGAGAAACCGTAGAGTCAAAACCTCCCTAATAAAAGTCTAAATGACCTAATTGTCCTAAAATGTACCCTAGATTTTGTAAGCAGCTTAACGCTATCAATACGCAGTTTGAACACCGTCAGTGAGTACAGCACCACTTGATCGGGCTCGTCAAGAATTAATGTCTATAGAGGCGTCGCCGAGTATCCCGGCGGTTTGTTCCGCTCACGATCTTAACACAGAACGAGCAATGCACGCGCTGGCCACGTCTTCGCAAATATCGAGCGACCTTGTATCGCAGGCACCTGCTCGGGTTTCCTATCGCTACGTGCCCTCGCACCGCTCACCTTAATCGTGTAGCTCTGATTTAGTAACATAACATGAGTATCTAATTTAGTGAAAATTTTACAGTCAAAGTCGTATACATGTATAAATTCTATGGAGGCTGTACTTCGTCTTCACAAGATATCTGTTCTTCAGTTTCCTTTAACTTTACTGGCAACTTTTCAAATGCGTAAGTAGTGCCCAGCATCACACTTTTGTCAGGGTTGAGTATCAGTACCGTTGCGATCTTCTTACGCACGGGTTCATCGATGACAGGAATGATACTCGAACTACTAACAGGATGAGACGCAGCGCTTTCTTCAGTTGTTGTGTTCGCGTTGTCCCCATCCTCTCCACCCACGGCTATCTCGAGGTTTTCCAGCTCACTAAAGCGGAATTGTTGACACCGGCAGATATACCCCATAGCAGCGTAAAACAGGAAAATAAGTATCTCGTGACTTTGTACGGAAATCCACATCCAAATGTGCCAGTGATTTTCAGACCCGATTAGAGCAGTCACTGTGGCGATGAAAAGCAAACCCTTTTGGACTCGTCGGAAGTGAAGAAACAAAGTTCCTTTCCACATCACTGGTGACGTGTCGATATTGAGTTGCTCTCCAAGTCTGTATCTCAGTCGTAGCATTTTCAAGTTTACGGTTGCGTAATAGTACATCAGGAACATAATTGAGAACCAGGAGACGCCCCAAATGACTACGATGCCAATATTTTCCACTTCGAGTTGTTTTAGCATCACAAAAGCGATCGCCCATTCAATTGCCACACAACGGATACGGAATACGTCGACTCTATCTAACGTTAGCTGCGTTATATTCCATCCTGCAGCAGCAAACAAAGCAATCTCAACTGACCTAGCAAGTGTCACGACTTGTGCTACCAATGTTACGATAGCCAACAGATTGAAATTTGGGCTTGTGAAATACCCTGCAGTAAACTTTGCAGAGAAAGAAAGACCAGAGTAGATCATTTGAGTCAGTGGTACACTTGCTAACTTGTAGTGCAGAGCAACCACCGATCCTGGTGTAGCGTAAAATAAATGTGCCATCCATGCCAAACAACCCAGGCTCCACAAAGTCGTACTTGCAGCGTAAAACACCAGTAGATAACTGTACCGATGCCACAGACATTTTCCATCAGCTGTGCACAAATTCATACCAACTGTGCCCAGGATCGCTTTATTTGTAGCTGGAGGAATCTCACACAATTCGGACCATTGTTTTTTCATTTCCTTTGACAACGCGGGATAATTTCTCGGACAATAGTAGCAATCGTATCCTTCAAACGAATTATTCTGTGCGGACGGTGGAGGGTACTCCAGGCAAGATCGTAAAATGGCTTCATTCCCTCCTAGCAACTCGCATGCATCAATATAAAAGGTCAAATTCGTTGAGTAATTACCCATGAGCGTGGCGAAATCGGTCTGGCTTGTAAAATTATTCACAGATCCAACAATCTTCTCCGTCGAACGATATATCGACTTATCTGCAGATTGATTTTCGAGAGGAAATGACTGGCAATAGTAATCGAGAGTCCTGTTGGCCATCGCACAATATGGGGGTACGGAAACACCGATACTGCTGGAACTTGAATTCACTTGCGAGGGAAGGTTGAGGAATGTATATGCAGCTGTTTGATCGCACGCTAGTAGATAAAGCATGACCCGGTCGTCATTTGCATTCCATGTGCTCAACGAAAACTTTATGTCAAAGGCGAATTCGAAAGTCCCATTGAGCCCTAAGTCGAACGCAGCTAACAATTCCAACGGCTTAAAGCTATTTTCCAATGCTATCACGCGATCATAATCACTTTGGCCCAACAGTATATCCATGGCACCAGAAGCAGTAACTCTTGTCGTAACCCAGCATGATAGCAGCGCCAGAAAAACTGAGTAGGCAATCCGATGGTGGGAGGGTAACATTTGTACTTCTTTTCAACAAAAACTTTCGGTTGGATGCGTTGTTAAAAATACGGGCTTGTGATGAACCAAATGTCCGCCTATTTTAGTCTCCATTCATGTCGTTGGAAAACATATTTTCAACGGAATTCAAGTCTGCGGGCTCCGTTGATAGTTTGGATCCTAGCTTTAAATTATGACCAAGATATGCTTCGCTCATAAAATTGATAGTCCATAGCCGACAAATTCGCTACAAATAAGAACCTCCGGCCACACAAACAAAATTTACGGTTTTATCATGTGGTTGGAGAGTGTTTAAGCCAAGCAAAGGTCCAGCTAAAGTCAGCCCCTGTAGAACAAATCTTGAATATGTACATACCATACTAGCAGACATCATACCAACGTACCATTATGTTTTAGCGAATTTAGAACCGTGTAGAAAATCCATAAAAACAGGTTGGATTGCACGATGCGCCATCCACGATCCAGCACGAATGAGAGCATGTGTAGCATTGAGATGCCGATTTTGCGCTGAATCGCGTAGCCAATTACGAGAAGTAATACCAACTCAGCAATACCAAATAAGGCAACACTACCGATATCAGTCTTGAACGTCGAATCGTCCAGTGTCTTGAGTTGTGGATAGTATATACGATTCGGCAGATAATAAGTGGCAGTCATGTACGCCGCTGAGAATGTGAAAGGCAAAAAGTGAGCTATTGGTATTGTCAAAATCAAGACGTTGACTTACAGTAGATGAAGGGGACAATGACCTTAGTGTACTCCACAAGGATGACAAATTCGGTGGTAAATAAAGTTTGTGCAGTCCTGTGTACAAACCGTCGACGTTCTTTTTCTGAGAAAACATTTGCCAGTTTTTCGTGCTGGGGCGACTTGCTTGGTGTGAAAGTTTCGATTGCTGCATTGGATGGTTGTGGTTCCAGTGTGGTGATAGGTAAAACTCGTTTTGTAATAGGATCAACCGAAGCGCCAGTGGAACTTTCACTAATATTATTTGGATCGAAGAGTTTCCAAGTAGCTATTCCAAAGCTATATCGTCTTTGCGCAAGTTGAGCTCGAATCTGATCATTTTCGGTGACAATTTGCACAGCAATCTCAACAAAAGTTGCTGACTTCAAAGTATGGCTGGCAGGTATTTTTCGTCGTAACAGCAGCACATCCCTCATCAAATTTTGAATGTCGATAATTGATAACCAGGCAATAAAGGCGTCTAACACAATCATCAGTAATGACGTCGCTATTGATTTGGAGTTCTGCATGGAGCTTGAAACGTACAGCGCATTGAATACGTCCACGTTGAATATTATGACTTGTGGCATTAGATCATACTTGTTGTCGAGAAAATAACACATCCAATTCTTTGCCACGAGTTTAATGAGCGTAAGGAGCCCGACATAGAAGTTTTGTCCAAATGTCCCAACATGTACAAAACCGTAAAGGTACGCAGGGTAAACAAACGTAAGTAGTACTTGACAGAGCAGAACCACGATGTAGTTGAATAATTCGTGGCGCAATACCGCGTCTTGGGTCAGATCCCGACCAAAAAATATCGCAAAACTCACGACGAGAACAACGAGCCAAACCGGTATTCCGATAACAAGGGCGAAAGGTAGCGGGAAACCTATAAATTGTGCCATCATAATCATGAACGCAGTAGCCCCTGTGCTCGAAATGATGGGCATCGCGATAGCTCGAAACGTCGTAAAATTTAACTCAGGAACATTCACTCGGAACTGTTCCACAATAGCACGGGTCATAAGGGCAATCCCCAACCAATCCCGCCCCCAAAAAAGAGCGTTGCCATGGGAGCCTGCCTTGGGTGAAGCCATAGGAGCGCATTCTATCAGCGTGACAATTAATAGGCACGGCAACGGTGAAATTACACAGATGAATATCGTCCAGAGCGTCGACGTCGAGTGGGTGTACTGATCCAAATGGTAGATGCGCTCTGTTGAGTAGTGGCCGCGTAATTCCACTTGAAAACTTAGGAAAAATCTGTATAGTCGACGCCAGATACGGCGAATCGCTCGCATGTCGATCCCGAGTTGAAATTTTAATGCAACACAATCTCCAATGGCTAATTTAAGCGGTCTTTTTCTGGTTACAGACCTCGTTTCATTTGCTCCATCCGTTGAAAGCGCGAAGAGTGTCGTCTACAGAAAGCAACGTGAAATCCTTTTCAGAAGTTGCTTTATCGATCCATTGAAATCAAAACTTCAACGTATTACGTATTTTGATGCATTTCAGTTCTAAGTGCAACCGCGACTGTATGGATCATAGTTTGTCACATTGACCTCGTTCAGTTCGTTGGATGGTGAACTAGGTAGGCAAAACTTGTCAACCAAATCGTGATTTTGTTCTGCTAATAGAGATTGACCAGTATAGCTCGATGGTCTGATCTCATTGCATCAGTCCGCTCTCCTATTTATATTTGACTTCTTTTGCCAGGTACACTCCCTGATGGGACTCCAGGCGCCATTTCTCCGTTCACAAACTTTTTTTTGCCGTCACCGTGGTATCTGTCTTGACAACTGATGCAGAGTCCAAATTTCTGCTTCCGTTCTTTACACCAATATCTCCGAATAATCTTTCTCAGGTCCAATGTGCTATTGCTATTGTTTGTCTCTATGTCAGTTGCACACGCCGGTATGACGATCCCATATATCGCCGTGCCAACAACACCCAGTGATCCAGGCTACTTCTACCAGGTGACAGTCGAGAGCTACGCATCACGACTGCAGTACTTAGGCGAATATGACCTTGGAAATGATGGAACTTTTGATATCGCGCTGGAAATTATGTTGACTATTGCAGTTCCCAAATCAGATAAAGGACGCAACATGCTTTACTTGCTCGCCTGCGATGAAGCCGCCGCTGAAGCTTTCTTGAGCTTGCCAGGGTCTGGCAGCGACATGAAAAGCATTCAAGTGCCGTCGTACTGTGCTATGGCGAATCACACGTTGGATTACTACTGCCAGTCATATCCACTTGAGGACGAATCACCCGACCAGTTTGTATACCAGTCCTCCAAAGTTATATCAGGATCCGTGGATGAAATGCCCCTATCTGCATATTCAATACTTGGTGATAACTCCAAGAGTGCGAACACAAACTCCAAATCCAGCAATACCACCTCGAATACCGTGATGTTCTTCATTGATTCATGTGAGACCTTGGGTGGCCAACAAGGCATACTTCGGTCATGTCTGAAATATCCACCAGATTTTAATCCACCAGACCCTAGCAAGCAGGGTTCAGACGATGACACCTTTTGCTTCTATTGCCCAAACAACTATCCGTCGTCGTACACAAGCCAGATATCAGATATAGCTGAAAATGAAGGCTGTATAATCTCCCCGTCACTGCCACCGACTATCCATGGCACGGTGTCGATGAATCTCTGCAGCTCGAAAGGTGATTGCCTCGGGAAGACCACGAGTATTCAGTCGATTTTTTATGCGCTGGCTGCACTCGCATGGGGTATCACAACCTTTATATGGGTTGTACACATTCGAGCAGCAGCACGAGACGCTGTGATTGAACTCCAGACCAAGATGAAATTCATACCAGTCACACACCTGGTATATGTGGTACTGACTTTCGTGGATCACTACACCGAAGACAAGACTGTGGGCACAGCTCGGAATTTAATCCAGAATATTGTCATTTTTGCGCAGCTTGTAGCATTGGCCGTATTTGCAGAGATGGTAATTGTCATTGCAAAAGGATGGAAGATCACGAGGCCTGCACTGCACCCTCGCGAAGTCCAATGGATTCGCTTTGTCACTGTGTGCTGGGGAGGCTCATCTGCCCTCCTCAAACACTCAAATGACAGGCAGCTCGCGGTCGTAATTGTGTGGGGTCTTTCATGGGCTTCTGTGGTGTTTATGGTGTGGTACAACTCCGCGTTCAACCTCAACATGCTCAAATATCAGCTCGCCATGGTGCGTCAGCTCGATCTTAACCCCCAGCTCACACCGGTTTACACCAAGTTCATACTTTTTCGTCGTTTTCGAGGATTGCTGGCAGGATACATTCTTCTGTCGTGTGTTTTGGGAGTTGTGGGACTCGTGAATGACGCGACACATCACTCGTCTGAATGGATTTCACTTGTAGCCAACGAAGGACTCACACTGCTTCTCTTCGTCGCTCTGGGGTACACGTTTCGATGTCGTCGATTTGGCCGTTTGATGCAGCCCCAGCAAAATGGTGTTTTACAGGCTGACGCAAGTGCAGAGAGGGCAGCTGAACAAAACGCCATACATCGAGCAAGTATTCTTCCAGAACCCACGCCACTTGTATCGGTCGAGTCACCGAAGCACAAGAAAACAATCGTAGTCCTAAATCCAGATCAAGCCCCGTGGCTAGCGACAGCGCTCGAAGCGACTGAGCCAGTAGTAACACCTGCAACACCGCCTAAGCTCACCGCCAGTCCATAGAAACAGCACATTCAGCTGCCTTTGATTCAATTCACCGTAGTACAGCACAAACGCCATTGATGGCGTTGGTATGAGTGCATTCACCGTCGTCGTATTGCGAATGCTGCTTCTCCACGCTCCAGTGGCCTCATAGCAGCTGCTGTTGTGGCCGTACCGGTAATATTACTTGGAGCCGGCTGAATGTGGGAGAAATGTGTCGTTGGCGGCAGCCCTAGAGCAGAAAACACGAGTTCATCAACCTGTTGCGTCCCTGCGGGTGGAGCCGGTCTCAGCACTCTGTTGCCTTTCCTCTCGAGCACTCGCTGCTTAGACTTCTTCACCGATGTCAATAGGCGGCCTACTATCTCTTGGGGCTCCACATGTCTCGGTCCTCGATGGCAGATGATCCCCCGCGGCCGCATTTTCTTCCTCGCACTGGCCTTGTCGTCTGCGCAGCCGGCTACGATCTGCTCTCTGCATTGGCGCCACCTCCAGATCGTTCTGCGTCGTGTGTTAAACTCTTCTGGTGGCAAGTCCGGATAAAACTTCTCGATCGTCTCACGGATGCTTTTGCAAGAGGCCAAGTGCTCCAGCACCCGTCGCTTTTCATCCAGCGAGAACGAACTTCTCTTCACCACTGGCTGAGCAGCAGTTGAACTGTCCCTTAGCTCTTCACTGCTCACATCTGAATCATTTTTCCCTATTTCCACCTCGTTTTGCTGCGTTCCAGAGTTAATTTCTGTCTCTATATCAGTCTGTAGTTCCTGTCTCTTGGTGGATTGCTCCACGGAGCTGGTGATAAGGTTCTGGATGCCTCCTTCTCGGTCCTGCATCTGTTGTGGCTGGTCCTGTATCTCATCCTGCAGCATACGTTCCTCCTGTGGCCTATCCTGTGGCTTTGTTTTCGTTATCCTGCATCTGCGAAGCTCAATCGGCTCGAACTCGTCCATTTCCTGGTCGTTTTCGTTTAGAAAGGGCGCGTTCTGCTCCTCTACAAGTCCTCGAGGCATTGGCGGCTGTGATTTCTGGTTTCTCGGCTTGCGTATGCGCTTCCTGCTCCCCCCTTGACGCGTTGCAGCCCCTCTGAAGATCTCTTGCGCGTGGCGCCTCCAGTTGAGCACCAGACGCCGCCGCGCGTCGTAGCGCTGGGGCGGCAGCTGCGGGTAGAAGCGCTCGATAGTCTCGCGCACATGGCCGCTCCCACGCAGATGCTCCAGCACGCGGCGCTTCTCGTCTAAGGAGAAGGCGCAGCGGCGGCTCATATTCGAGCAATAATGCGGAAAATGCGGAATTAGCGTGTGCCACATCAGATAAAAGTGGCTACATTGTGTATTCATGAAGTGCTGCAACGTAAAAGAGATGGCTACAGCAACGTAAGCCATGTTGAAGAGCTCAGACTAGTCAAACGTAACTGCTACATGTATGTTAGGATGTTTCGTACTCCGTGATGAAGTGGAGATAGCTTGTGTTCATTATAAAGACGACTCACTCTCGGTCTCGATCGGGGAAGCTCAACAGCAAGGCCGTCTCTTTTAGCTCGTCGTATGTGGGTTCCGGATGGCTATCGCTGGCTTGAAGCGGCTCGGGGATGTGGATGTGCGCCGTTCCAGGACTAACGGGCAGGTTTTCCTCGTCCGAGTCGTTTGGCTCAAGGTTGTGACTCTGATTGTCCGTCTGAGAGCCCCGTCGACTCTGTGGCCGTGAAGTTCCTTGTTTATTCGAACGTTTGCGATGCTCCGACTTGCGCTGGTTCTCGTTGGCGCGTTCGCGATGGAACTGACAGAAGTTGTGGAGTTCTCCGTTGCGCTTCTTGGCGCGTAAGTTCATGCAGCGCGTGCTTTTGTATTTGCAGCGCAGTTCGTCGGGCGGGTCGACGGCTCGTGCAGCTTCAGCAGCAGCTCGCTCCGCTTCGTAGAGCGGATCGTACGGCACGGCGACGCGTCCACCTGTGGGGAGCTGCACCAGTTTGTGCCCGTCCTCGTCAAGAACCACTCGGAACTGGTTTGGGTCCATCCTGCTCTTCTGGTCGAAAGCGCTTTTCTTGTGGACTGGAAAATCGCGAGTGTATCGATGCAATTGATTGCGAGTTGTGGCGGACCGGGTGGGATCTGACGTAGGCCAAGCGGGAGACGGGCGAGAGAAGCCCGGAGACCGTGCCGACGAAGGTCTAATAGTGGCCGTCAACCGAAGCCAGCGAAACACGGCGATGGGATACATTCACGATGCAATCGTCATGCAGTCACTGCTACATGGTGACGACCAAAGATCTCGTCCGCGTCAGGCGTAGCATTCGATCTTTGCTCAGCTTTGGGTACGATGTTGATCACGAGCTTTGCCCGGTAGAAGCCTTGAGCTCATGCGACAGCAGCTAGCCCGGCAGGTCGGTGCAGTTGTGTACCACCTCTCACGCACGAGGTCAAAGGTCCGTAGAACGCAGTGAACGTCCTGAACGACAGCATTACGATCAACGGAGCGCAGACTTTATCTGCATTCATATCCAGCAGGAGGCGCGTGCAAATCTCCGTGGACTGATGGCGACACAAGTCAATAGCACCAGCGTTATCAAAGTCCTGATTCAGGGCAAGACAAGGTACCGCCCGGCACTTGAGTTGACACCACCATAGCCAGGGTTGCAATTTTTCACATTGGGTTCGCCGCTCTCTCTAGTCTCCAATGCTGGCCCTGACTCATGAGAAGTCCGGAGGTATATCACCTCGAAGTGGTGCAACCATTGCTAAGACATGCACCAACACGAAAATCCAACGAAAATGACCATGAATGGATGACTTGACTTCTATACTCTAGCCCCTTCTGCTCCGACAATGCTAGTTACTGTCTTCAATGGTTTTCAGCAGCAGTTCCGCCTCCCACTCGTTCAACGGTGGAGTCGGGGAGTCTTCAGATGTCCGGATCGGTTCCGGTAGGTCCGAGGTCTCTTCCGTTTGATCACGTCGTTGTCTCAACCTCGCATCGAATCTGCTTTGGGTGGCATTGGCTCGTTCGCGGTGAAACTCGCACAAACTGTGGAGCTCTCCGTTTCGTTTCAGACTTCGAGGGTTATCGCAACGACTGCCTTTGTATTTGCACAACAGCTCATCACGGGGACTTGGTGGATCGGTACGATGATCGACTGGCACTTGGACGAGCAAACCCGTTGGAGGGTGCACCACAAGTCGGTGGTCGACCTCGTTGTTGAAGTGTGGCTCGGGACTCGACATGCTTTGGTGGTCGTAAGAGATAGTCGTAATATGTCGCGTCTGATGAAGAATTGGAAATGGCGGAACAAACGGAGGACACATTGGTCTCGAGGTGCGAAGCTGCTTCCCAGCAGCACCATTTTGTGTTAGATTGATGCAGCGTTCATGTGGGGCGGCGAGTTTGCAGCGAGCACGTGCGTGAAGCAATCTGATAAAACACGGTTTGCTCAGAAACTCCATTTTGCCTCTTGGTTCAGACTTTTCACGTTTCGGTGGTGCTTCGTTTCGAAGCTCAGATCGAACGTTGATGGTGGTGCATACCACGTCTGACGTTCACGCTACATCGCTCCGAGCCACAGACGAATATTGTGAGCGTCATCGTGTACATAATACAAAAATTGACGTTACTAGTGTCTAAAGCACCACGAATATTAGCTGGATCGATGACTTGAAAGGACGGAGGAATCAACAATTGCGACCACCGAAAGAGTTCTGTGCAAATCGACGATGCTCTTCAACAAAAAAGTTCCGCCCTTGAGTGCAACGCAATGTCAGCGCCGTGCCCTTTGCGGCCTGTTTAATATGACTCATGAGCTATGACTCACAGTCTGAACAATAAAATGTAATCAAGACTTGCTTAAAACAAACATTAGACAATAGCAAAGTCGAAACTGGCTCATGTTCATGGATTACCGGTTGGTTGGTTAAAGGGTTAATACCAGCTTGGACTAACAGTTGTCGCTGCGGCCAACGCGCGGCGCTGTTTCGCTTCTTCACATTGTTGTAGATATTTCGGATCCTTCTGGTAGGCGAAAACTCGAGGGTCGACACTTTCCACGCGAGCTCGGAGTTCGAGCCAATTGTTGCGAGCTTTGTCCGCTTCCGTAGTAGATGCATTTGACGATTCGGCATTATGCTGGGCTTGGTCGCAGGGGTACTTTCCGACAGAGCCTTCAGATTCAGGTTTCTCCGGGGTTGGAAGTGGGTAAACCCGTTTCGGGTGAGTCTTATCCTTTTCGAGCTGGGCTTTTTCATAGTGATCAAGTTTCACTGTCGGCGTCAGCACTTCGAGAATACATGAAAACAACGAGCCCGGCCTGGAATTATCCTCTATCGTGACAGGACCAAGTTCATGAGAAACAGAAACTGGAATGATTGTGCTCTCGCCACAACTGTCCGCCGACATCGTTGAAAATAAGGTTGTGGAACGACTGTTGTTTGCAGTCAAACGCAAAATTGACAGTGCCGATATCTCTAGCAGCCTAATGGCAAGGTCATGGACTATCACCACCCAAGTGCACACTTGTCTCACTCAACAAACAAATCCTGGCATATTGACAGCTTTGGCATTCAAAATGGACATGATGTACTGAGAGTTGGATTTATAGTTTTAGTTGATGTGTAAGATGTACTGGAATTTGCGTGGATCTAGCTCTCTTTCGTCCGTATATATTTACATCCAACTGACTAACTTGTTGTTCTTGAGACAGGTTAAAATTTGTTTAGTTTAACTTTAAACACGATCTAGTGTGTAAGTAGAAAACGCCACAACCTGTTCTTGTTTCCCCATTACCGAGTCGGTACAACGCATCTAAGCGGTCGTTAATACCGACCGCTTAGACGCGTTGTACTTTTCCTGGTGTTGATAGTGTGCGAACCCACTGAATGTATTGCTTGTAGTACGCGTATTCTGTGGGGGACTTCACTTTAGCATCGGATATAGATTTAATCCCCAGTAGTTTCAGAACGTATTCCTTCGGTCTCTCTCGCACAGCCCATATTTTCGTCTTCCAATACATTTCTTGGGCTGAATTGCCTCCGATGACAAGAAGGGGGCTTGTACCTTCCTCTAAACCTCGATATAGTTGGTCATCATACTTCGTTGCGAATTGAACGTATAAGTTTAGCGCATCGCTGCCAGCGCGTTTAGCCTCGGGGATCTCTCTGATTCGCAAGTCTTTCCATACTTCAAAAGTGGGGAGTCTGTCATCCAGCCACTCGAGTATCTGGATCTTTTCGGCCTTGTTTAAAGGCTTCGACGTGCCCAAAACATCTTTTGCAGATTTCAACAATGCATTTTCGTCCGTAGCTAGCACGCCAATCTTCGCAAGCATGAATTTCTCGTAGTATTTGTATTTCGGGTGGGCCTTGAAATCTCTTTCTGCCAGTTTCTCCACCTTAAGCGCCTTTTTGACGTCATCGCGAGTCTTCCCAGCTTTGATCCAATACTGCACTTGCGCCTTCCTCAAGAACGAGGTGATAGTGCTACCGGCACCTCTTTCCTCAGCACTCGGATTGATCACATCCTGAGCTGTACGCAACTTTCCTCCCTCGCCATAATCATTGTGTGTTGTTCCGCTTAAACCCTCCACTATAGAGAGTTCTGTAGCTGTAGCGCAACAGATTAACATGACGATCACAACCAGCATGGCGCAGAGGAAACGCATCGTTGGCGGCGGTAAAATCTACTGCGGGGCAGTGGGGGGGGGGTTAAACACTGACCAGTACGTTCAGAAGTGCGGACAGGGAATTGGATGGCAGTGAAGTATCTGCAATGAAGTCGAAGACACACGGGGGAGTCGGTGAGGCTTCCTGAAGGTTTTGCCGGAGTGTATTGCTAGTAGTAGATTCCAAAGTGAGGTGTAGTTCCTAGTTGCTAGCTTAGTGTACAGGATGCCGGAGGCGTTGGCGCCATAGGCACTTGGTTGGACACGATGCGTGTCAACACAATTGTCGTTATGTCATTATCATTGTCGAGACGCCGATCTTGTTGTCAACAGCATTGGCGTTATCAACTTCCCGCAGCTGTTAGCTGGTGCTGGCTGGATAGATTCCGGTATTGGACTTGGTACATGTATATTCATGCCTTGGCTGCACTACAGGCAGCAACGAGAGGGCTTACCCCGTTGCATGTACGCATTTGGTACGGTATCGTGGTGTAATACCAGTGTAGTACAGTGTAGTCTGGGATTACAAAAACGAATCCGCGTTATCTTTGCATGATGGTACTTAGGCAACAGATCAGTTCAAGGATTGTTCCTTTATACAAACTTTGGGTCCAAACATTTGAAGAACTGGCTCAATGTTCATGTGAATTGATTCAGATGTTTCGTTGGGTACGAGAGAATTGTCTTCTATTGAATAGGACATGTACTGTAGGGGTCTACATTATAGACCTGAGCCCGACAGCACGTCACAGAGCAGGTTATCAATTCACGATCTATACACCTACATACCTAATGTGAGAAAGAATTTCGTGGTAGGAAGTTCAAAACTCATACATGTAGTACGGTGAGAGGGTCAGACTTTCTACTTATTAAGTTTTTTTCACCCGTGCAAGATGCCTGGGATTTCCTAAGCCAGGTTATAAGTGACGGTTTCTTGGTCCCACTAGCCGTACTTGGCTCTCCACATTGGGTTGTAGCTCCTTAGGTTTTTGCGATAATAATTGTACACTATTAGGTAGGTACCGACAACGACACAAAAAGCCGGACACAGCATCCTGATAGTAAAATCAAGTGACACAAAAACTCGGCAAAATCTTATAA
>NBNE01000620.1:0-19403 GCA_002215365.1 Phytophthora megakarya
CCTCGATCTGTGACGACGGCCCATGCTCGCTATCAGGAACGTCGACCCGGACCCTTGAACCGTCGCTGGCGGCCTTCGTGCGGCGACCTTCATCCCTGCCGCTCGCCTTGGAACGCACGTCGCCCGCCCCCCCGGCGGTCCCCTCCCGCCTCCTTCTCCGGGATCTGGATCGTCATCTTGTCTTGACCTGAGGTTACGCATCCCTCGCATGTCTTAATCGGTGATTAGCCGGGTCCCGAACGTAGCTCTCCCCGTCGATTTTGGTCCGTCGGTCCTCTATCGTTCAGGATCGTCGATCGATGATGACTTCGCCCCATGGACATCCTTGATCCGGTCTTCTCACGATATGATATGGGTGGGTCGCCATCCACCATCCCGTCGGGTTGATCTTGGGTCATCCGTAGTCCCCATCACTCACCGGTCTTGTCGCACGCCAGATCTTGGAGAATCGTCTTGATATCTTGGCCCAAGGTGGGATCGCTGTCATCTGGTCCGTCTCTTTCTCGCAATCTGGCAGCCGAGGTTGCTCCTCTCGCGAGATTTCGGTCGCGCTTTTCCACACTATTACTATTCGTCGGTAACCTATTGGACGAAAATACGGTGTATATATTCCTGGTATCTAGAAGATGGGTACCAAAAAAGAGATGGATTGGTGAAAAAGAAGATGATATGGATACATTAAGGTGTAAGTGGAATGAAGGTAATTCTGGACTATCACTATGCCTACAAGTTGCGACCGGCGTCGAGACGTGACTTTCGGATGTCGAGGTATTGTAATCAACGGATGTGTGGACCTGCTCCTGAGGGTTCGAAACTCTGACTATAGTTCAGACTATATGTCAATGACCAACCAGCGCGACCGACAATCCCAGTTTGATCAGACGCTCGGATCTCGAAAGTCCATTCGGAGTTGATCCAATTGGTGCGCGATGACCTGAAGCGACTTCTGAGTGGCGAACTTCTGGAGTGGAGACAACTGATTTCGGAAGCGACTCGAAGATTCTTGTCAGGAGAGGAGCTGGACGTGTTGATGACAGTTCCTGATGGACAGATTCCCAAAAGTGCCGTGATGGTGGACGACTATCCAGAAGATCAGGATGGAGACACTGTCAAGACGACTCAGGAAGCCCAAATGTTGGGACATACATTCGCGAGACAGGTTCCGGCGTCCGGACTCCGACGATCACGAAGTCCACAATCTTCGGTTGGAGAACCGGAACCCAAACGACCGCAGCACAAACCGCCGCGGCCGAACATGTCTTCGATTCCATCAGCGACCACGCTTCGGTCATACCCATCTTCGGATGCGACGACCCGAGGGGTCAAGCGCGAGGTCCCAAGTACGAGTTCCATGAGGAGTTCATCAGGATTCAGCTCTGGGATTTTTCAGGCAACGGGAGGCTCGGATGAATCTTTACCGAGTGCGACGTCCGGAAGTCGAGTGTCGCAAGACAGCGCGTCTGGATCGTCAGGATCGTCCTTTGGAATCGGAGTTGGAACACATATGCCATTCGCAGGTGTGATGCCGCGAGTGATGACTGCTCAGGAAACCGGCGGAACCGTTCCGATCGAAGGCTACGTTCAGACATACATCCCTCCGGAAGATCGCCGACGAGTACCTTTGGAAGTTGACTAACACGACGGAGATGTCGGATCCCGAACCACAACGAAACCCAAGTCGACCTCCAAAAGAGGAACGGAGACGCAGTCGTAATCGGAGATCATATTATCCAGAAGATGACTCGGATGATGAGAGGCACCGACACAGACGACGTTCTCGAAGTCGTCATGGGGATGTCCGACCACGCCGATAGAGAACTCCGTCTGTAAGCTCCAAGTATTCCGAACGCACTGCCAGATCGGGTCGCTCGTCAAGTTCGTCGACGTCTGGAACGACGCAGGTGGCTTTGACAGCCATTCACGAAGTGAAAGATTCGATGGGCCAGATGCAGAAGACTCAAGAGACGCTGATGGCCGCGATGAGTGCACTCGCTCTGCGTGATACCGGATACGCGGACGTCAAGCCGGAGGACGGACCACTCCCAAACGATGCTCGACACCAAGTGTCGGAAAGCCAACCTCTGGAAATTTCTCAAACGGAAACTGGACACTCCGCCCAAGACACATTGGAGTCCCGTTTTGCCGACTACCAGCTTCAAGCTGAAACACACATGGAGGCACAGCGATGACAACACTTGGATGAGATGGCAGCTTTGGAGAAGGAGTTCCAGACGCTGCGGTTAGAACGTGACCAAGAGCGCGAGGCCAACAAGAGTCTGCAATCGTTCCTCGTCGGGCGTCTGAAGAAGCAAGCGGAATGTCAAGGAGTGTGTGACAATGGGTTGAAACCGGTCCCCGAAGTGACCACTCAGGTGTATGTGAACTCTGATTCGACAACTGGGAAGCCAGTCTCAAGTGGCGTAAACATGGGTGTCCCACCTGTTCTGAGAAAACAGATGATACCACCAGAAGTCAAAACGCTCTACGCCACTCAGACACAAGCCGCCCTAAGAGACCTCAATGAGACCAAGGAGAACGTCGCGCGCGCAACCGCCGCTAAGGCGGCAACGACGACAGCGGTGAAAGCGGAGGCGACGACGAATGTCCAAAAGGCACCTGTGGAGGACAAGCCTCGTAAGAGGAGCGTAAAGAAGCCGGATCAAAGAAGGAAGGAACAGCAGAAGGATGACTCGAAGAAGAAGTCGACCTCGCCAAGTCAACCTCCAGAGAAGCGCGGTCCTCCTCATGACGAACCCTCGGAAGACGACGACGATTCCGACAAGGAGTCCGGAGACAGTGACTCAGACATCAGTTCGTTTGAAGATCTCGCGTCTGGGACGCAGGTTCGTGCGACCGGCCAAGGGACGATCATGGTTAACCCGATGGTTAACATCACAGCGCTTGAAGATTTTGACGAGAAGCAGCATTTAGCTGTTCGAACGCGCTGGTTGGAGAAGTTCCACAGTCTCGCGGTCATGGGAAGATGGTCAGATCATGCAAAAGTCTACTACTGCAAGCTGAAGCTATCTTCGGCTGTTCGTGATTGGCGTGGGAATTTGGATGAATCTGTGCGTTCAAGTTGAAGCGCTTTGTGAAAGCCTTCCGTGAATAGTATTGCAAGGCAAAGACTCCAGATTTCGAATACAACTACACGACCTTCCAAAGCAAAAGCGAAACCCCCCGAAAATTCTACTACAGGTTGAACAAGATTGCTGGCAAGGCGGATATTGACATCAAGTCTACAGATGTTGCACGCGAACGACATCTGAAAGTATTTATCAAGAAGTTGAAGGACACTCAATTGAGATCGACGCTACAAGGTCACCGGGCCCGCAGTCTGAAGGACTTGGAACATATCCTGAAACAGCATGAAGAAATCTGGTGAAGTGATGACCGAGAAGCTCACCCTTTAAAAGGTCATGAAAGGAAATCCGACAGTGCTTTGGGAAGCCGACAACGACAAAAGCTCAACAACCGGGCGTACAACGTGAACGAAGACGAGGTATTTGCAAGTGACGATGAGCGACAAGTCTTGTTTGAACAAGGCGTTGAAGGTGCGCATCAGAAAGTGTCATTTGGAGAATCTGTTTCCGACAAGGACGTCGATGGTTTGTCTGGAGATATCCTTGACGGAAACATGATGTTTCGGAAACAAGATGTCACCTCAGAAGTCTACCGGATTTTGGAGAATTCCGGATGGAGGCCTCCAAACTCTGAGAATAGATCGCCACCAAAGACAGACTTCGGAAGACCGCAACAGACGCGTCATTGTGATAACTGTGGCGAGGGATCGCACTCCACGGAATTCTGCTGGGCGAATATGGAATGCAACCGATGTCACAAGAAGGGACATCCTGTTAAGTATTGCAGGTTGCCCCTTGTTCGTTCTGTTACAAATTTCATGATGGCGAATGTTACGGACTGAAAACCCTGCAAGCACTCAAGAATCTCGCCAAGCAAGGAAGCCTGAATGATATTCCTGATCACCTTCTAAATCAACTTTTGGACGGACACGCTGATTCTGGGACGAAGCCGTTAAACCACTAAGCCCGCTGGACGGGGATCCTGTACGCGACGGGCCCAAGACACCCCCAGAATTATATGTGTTAGCTTATACGTGTTAGCTTATGCTGAACCAGAGTCGAGAAGGCAAGATCAAGATAATCAACAATCCATGAATGTATTTGATGAAGATCTCCTTGCGGAAGGTACGTTTTCGGATGACTCTCAGAGCAAACTTTGAGATGGTTCGGATATCACCATGCGTCCAGAATTTCGCCTGAAACGAGGTGAACGCTATGGATGGTGGCATGATCATGAGCAAGAAGAGAATCGGAAAATCGCATTGGTACATGGAGATAGATCATCCGTCGCTCCACGAAGGTCGGAAGTCAATTTGCGCAGGTCTAGAGTACCCATATCCTCTATCTCGTCAAAGGTACTAAATAAGACAGTTATATACGTCACGTTTGACTTGGGGTGCTCTGCGTATAGTTGACTCCGTCATGCGTAGAAACCCACCCCACGAATTTGAAATTGCTGCAAAGAATGCAAGCCAACCACACTGACCGTGGCCGTCGACACCCATAACTTTACTTTTTAACAGGTTGGTCCACAGCGATAATGGTTGTTCGGAGTCCGTGCCTGAAATCACTCCTGCAATCTTGACGTCTTCTGTATCCTTATTGGCCAAGCCTTGCGATGCCTTGCCCGCGCAGTAAGGCACCGTAGGCCCAAACATTCATGAATGAAGGTTGGTACCTTCATCTTATCTTTCTGCTTTAGTTCCATTTGAGTCGAGTCGGTATCCATGCCCTCCGCTGGGTTATCCAGTCTCCCTTGAGGGTCTGTCCCACCTTATGAAAATATTTTGCCACATACCGATGAGGTTGTCCCAGTCACGGAGATACCCGGGTGTTCGTTGATGTTGGTGCGTCCGTGCTGGTGAGTTCGACGACTTCGACGTTTTTGCCCAAGTCCGTTTACACAATAGCGACCTGATTGTGACCGCTGCTTTGAAGCGTTGCTCAACCTGCAGCTTCCTGTGCTTTCGAGCCCTCAACATTGACGCCCGTTGGGATAGATTTCGTTCAATTAGTGCCGCTGCGTTTGCTTCGTCTGCACGTGCTTGAACCGAAAGGTGACGTTTCAGATTGCGCGGGGATGACCTTGCTGTTGACTCCCCATTCCTGTTGTCGGTTCTGTTCATACCGTTTGCACCTTGGATTGTTAGTCCTGTTGAGATTATGGTACTTGATGTATTGATCTCCGTTGTGCCATTGGAAAATGCTTTGAAATCTGTGGGTTTAACCCCCCGTCCCGATATGCTGTGCTCAATCGTTTTACTCAGCAACCCTCTTTCCTGCATAAATTCCTTCATGGAACGTATCGGTTGGCTTAAAAATGCTTTGAAATCTGTGGGTTTAACCCCCGTCCCGATATGCTGTGCTCAATCGTTTTACTCAGAAACCCTCTTTCCTGCATAAATTCCTTCATGGAACGTATCGGTTGGCTTGGTTGAAATCAGTTGAGTTGTTTGGAGCCGTTCGAGATAGCTGCCACATCAAGGGTTAGTTGGTTACGTCTCTCTACTGCTTCTACCTCAGTTAGATGACACTTGGTGTATCCATGGCCGTAACCTCGACATTGAGTGCAGGGCGGCTGACTGAATATGGTGTGGTGGTGAATGACCAACTCCACGTCAATTCATTTCCAGTGGGGGAATTGTTTTAAAGCGGTAGGCCATGTTGGAGTAGTGAGTTGCACCTTCCACATGCGGGTATCAACTCCCCCGTGAATATCAACTATTCGTTTAATATTGTGTACCGGCACACACATTATTTGGTGGAGAACACGCAGCAGTTCTTCAGCCTTCAATTCTCTGTTGAGGACATTTACAGTGAGTTCGTGACTATCTAGCCGCACGTGAGGATGCAACCCGTAATCATCCGTTGAATTACGTTCGGTTATGTAGTCATGCAGCTCAATTTCTCCATTCCCGACAGGCATATTCCATCCCACCCAGTCATGTGCTAAACGTCTACTTGGAAAAACAAGCGTCAGAAGACGTTGTGATTCCGAGTACACGATTTTGGATGTAGCAGCAATGAAATCTATTATCTGCTCCTTCGTTTGACCAGGCTTCGTACTACCAAGCTCAATGAGTTCTACCAGCTTTTTGTGTGAGCAATCTCGACGCAGCGTGAAATCCTGTTGTAAACTCCATAAATTGTATATAAAGTTTGAGACTCGAAAATGCTTTCAAATGCAGCCAGATCATCTTTGGCCAACATATTAACCAGGAATGGAGGGAGTGTCGGCACTTCGATTGTACCATTGATGATGAGATCTAGTGCACGAGCTTCGTCAGAAGTAAGATCACGCAAGGCCGTGGTTGGACGTGCCGGAACCGTGCAGATAGTGTACCATTTTTCCATTTCAGAGGACAACCTGTGTACGGGCTTGTTTTTAGCGTGGGTAGAAGCAGTCCTATGCACAGCTTTGAGGTATGCCGTTTCTTTCGGTCGTGCAGCAGCCAAAATCTGACTTTCTTTAGGTGCACATGTTATTTTCACCAGATCAAAAGCCATGAGCCGCTGCTCGACTTCATATTGCGAAGCCTTTTCTTGAATACACCATTCGTGAACTGTTTCAATGAGTATGTTAATCTCATCGGGATTTTCTAGGTTCCATTGTCTATTGTATCCATAATGACTGCGAGGGACACGGAGCGTTTGGTCCCATTTTGATCTCATCGTTACTGCCTCTTCTGGGTCAATCGGTTGCGTTGACTGTCGTACTAGATATGCGGCAAAGAGACGATTACAAGCCTTGCTACGAAGCTTGGCCAGCGCGATAAGTATCAGATGCGCTGCAGTACCCGATCCTGATTGGTTTCGAAGGAAGTTGTACACCTTTTCAACTTCAAAATGGCAAATTCCAACTTCAATATGTCAATATGTAAAATCAAAACGGCACTGATAAAAACGAGACTAACTTCAAAATTTATAATTGACTTATTCTCCTACAGGCATGCCTTTCATTTTGAATGGCTCTTGCATGGAACTTCATGGTATGTAATGTGCACTGGTAACAAAGGTACGGGGTAATTGCTTCGCGAACTAACAGATCAGCAGCCATCTTTAGGTACTCCTCGCGGTGGGCTTTAATTGTGCGATGTGGGGGAACTTGGAGGATTCCTGGACGATGACGCGCGAGGAAACGCTTCACCATCGACTTGAACGTCGAAAAACAATTTTCGATGGGGTTTAACATTGGGGAATACGGACCCAATCGCAGAAATTCGGCGTCAGCAAACGCGTCTTCTTCGAACACCTCCTCAATGCTAGAATGACATGGAGCATTGTCCGCAACGAGCACCACGTTGCCAAGAGGCGTTGTTTTTTTATATGCATCAGTAGACGTCGTATAAACTCGTTGCACTTCTCCGAGTCGAAAGAAGCAAACCTCTTCTCTGAGTACGCTAAGACGTTCTCAGAGATGCACGCAATTACATGAATATTGTAGCCTTTGCTCGCCATATTCTTGTTGACAGCTCGTTTGCCTTTCAAACTTCTACCGCGTCACCGCGAGCACCACAAATTAAAGTTAGTCTCGTCAACATAGTAGATTATTTTACCTTCCGATATGAAGGCCAGAAGATTGACTATGTAGTCGCGTCGGAGGTTCTTGTTTTCCTGGAGATTGCGGTAGTTGTTGTCCCGATGAGTTTGCTTCATCGTACATCCTTCCGTCTACGTGTTTCTTCACACATTGTCGCGATAAACGGAGCCCATATCGAGCTTCTAACTCATCCACCATCTCTTCCAATGTCAAATAGCAATTCTCATCAAGTAGATTTAGCAAATAGTCCACATGCTCTTCGGTTATCTTTGCGTTGCGCCGTCCGCCACTCGGTTTTAGTGGAGACGATTCCCACGCGTCATTGGCCCTTGCCGCAGCTACCCAACGGTACGCTGTGCGAAGGTTAATGTCGTTGTTCCTTGCAACATCACGCCAGTCAAGATCATCACGAGCAGCACGCATGACGCGTTGTACAGCAGCTTCTTCGTAGATCATATTGAGGTACTTGAGGTGGATTGCGTTTGTGGGTCGGAGAGCAAAATACAGAATGAGCAAAGATCGCAACCAAAACGAGAGTTCTCTCCAGCACATGTAAGCCAACCGTTTTGGCGCGTACACATGATGTCATTTTGACTTTTACATATTTACATATTGAAGTTGGAATTTGCCATTTTGAAGTTGAAAAGGTGTAGTCTTGTTGACAGATGTGGTCGGACACAAAGCAGACATTGACAGCTGTGAATCCTTCAGTTCGTCTTGCTTGGTTGACCGTTTGTTGAGTGCGGCTCGACTCTGTGCGTTTGTAGATGCCGATGGAGCAACTCCTTGTGCTTTTTACGTAGGACCGTCGCCCAGCTATTCTCTGAGGATAGTGGGGTAGATAATGTTGCTGAGGTGGCTTCACCAGGTGAAGACCCACCCATGGTAGTTGGTCTGCGAAGGAAAGAGAGGGAGAACAAGAACGACGAGCAGCACACTTCCCCGTACTACACCCTTGTCCGGCTTCTGAAGAGACACCGCGAAGAGTCGTGAGCTCCACCCGGCGGTTTGGAAAGTCTAAGCTTAATAGTAGTCGCACTTAGTATAACATGGCAGCGCCAGCATTTCGTAGTTTTACGGCTTTTCGGCCGAACAGATTTCTTGTGCGTGACTCGTAGGATAGGAGCTATCGTCTTTAAATTGTAAATTAGCAATTGGTTAACGCTACCTATCAAAGGTGCTCGTCTACAGGGCTTTCACGGACCAAGCAATGTTATAGTTTCGTAATGGAGGTAAATATATCAACCTGATACTGATACTGAAGTAGTATTTTTCTCAAGCACTGACTCAGTGCTTCTACTTATCACAATCTATTGTACTGGCGGAATGAACAGACACACCGATTCTAAGCGCCCATAACTTTTGAACCCCTTCATCGGAATAATAAAAAATATATCATTGAAAAGTACCGGCTTCTCTCTGTAAAAACGTAATTGCTTGTCAAACACCATTCTCTGTAAAAACTTATAACTGTTTAAACTTGTCGTGTCCCAAGAAGTCTAAAATCAATCGGGGTTATGTACATACCGGATGTTTTAGCTGGCTCTCTCTGGTAATATACCATTCCTTCAAAAATTAATATTCTGATGATATCGAATAACGTTTATGAAAGTATATTAGAGTGCAATTTCGTACTCCTGGAACTCGCTGTTGTCGTTAGCCTCTGACAATCTGTTGGAGGGGTTGCTCGTAGCCTCGCTAGCTAACACTTGTAGCTCTAGGACTGATGGGTTTGGAACCAGCTCCGGTGGAGGTTGCTGCTCTCGATACGCAGCCTCCTGCTTCCTAGCCTTCCTGTAGGCTCCAAGCCATTCGCGCTTTGAAATGGTGCTGAGACCAGCCTTAATCTTAAGACCCAAGTCCACAGTCGACGTTGCCGGGTTCATCGCAATCTTGTTCTTCGGTGCCCCTCAGATCAACTCAATCGGCTGAAGTTCTGGGTGATAGGGGGGCGTGTACAGGACTTCGTGTTTGTACAGTTCGGCCAAAACCACAGTCTTGTACGTCGTAGGTGGTTTAGCCTGACAACACATAGTGTTAGTTAAGTAGCAATACACGTAGCACAGTAAGAAATACACGTACCTGCGCAATGAGTCGTTCCAGTTGCTTTTTCTTGTAGCCATCAATGGACACAGTAACGCCATGCCTGTGTAGCCATTCCACCATCTTGGCCTTGGACGTTGAGCTGGACGGCGCGGGGTCTACCATAACCTTGTGATACGCTGCTCCGTCCATGTGGATACGACATGGTCCATACGTATCCAGCAGATTCTTACACAAGTCTCCAAACCAGGTCTCAAATAGCTCACCCGTGAAGTTCCCATGGTAGTCTGTGTCGTCGGAAGTCTTCAAGTGCGATACCCAGGTCTTGATGGATCCCTGAACCCACTCACCATGTAGCCGGCCGTGCTTGACGAACACGAATCCAGCTTCAACGATGCAGTACCGTTGCCCAGCTCCACTAGCTACATACCGAGGTGAGTTTCTAGTCAACCACGTTGCAGGTGCAACGTGGTTGACGTTGCAGTAGCTTTCGTCTAAGTATACATCTGGTAGTTCTTCGTTGATATATTGTGCATCCTCTTGTCCAAGTACTTGTTCCTGAACCTTACGTTCACCTCATGGTCTGCCCTTGGATCTCTCTTGCGGCCCCTAACGTAGGACACCTCCATCCTCTGAAGCTCGTCTCTCATAGTCCGATCTGGAATGGCTACACATTTAACATTTTTTAGCTCGGAACATATGATTTTCGATGAGGTCGGTTGTCGTAGTAAATTACGATCATTTATAACTTCCATAATAAACTCCTGGTAATGTTCAATTTTTCAGACCTGGGGCGGCGTCCGGACTTCGCCGGCGGCGCCATGAATACATCGTCACCGTGCTTGTTGTAGGCTGCCACCACGCGCGCAACCAAGCTCTCTGTGACCGCCAGACACTCAGCTACGCGTTCACGCACGATTCTTCCAAGTGGGTCCAGCCGTTGCAGGGCTTCGGCCAAAAAATACCGATGCGTATGCACAATGAGGCTCTTTTCTTGGGCGGTTAAGATGGCCATCGTAAGTATAGGAATGGCGGCTGCAAATTTTGAGCAGGAAACTTATGAAGCTGGTAGACCAACCATTCTTTTGGTTGTTTTGCGAACTCCGTCGGCTTCGGTTTGGTTGAGCTACATAAAATTATGTAAAGTCGGTGTGTCTGTTCATTCCGCCAGTACAATATTTTGGGCATCTCCGTGATTCGCACTGAGATATGGAAATTCCTCCTCGTTACAGTACCTCGTCCTCCGACAATTTACAGTTATACGATCCACAATGCTCCGATCTAATTGGCTGATATTATGTGACCCTTATTATGTAGATGTCGGTATTAATAGTAAGACCATTCAGACTCCCGATCTTCATGCGCCTTCTCTCCATTTATTGCGTGCAACTCAATGGTTTGCCTCTGTCGACTGGACAATGCACGCAGCTCTTAGTGCTCCAAGGTGCAAATTCTAGGGCCTTATTTGCACTAGGAATGTCCCTCATTACGTACATGTCTGCAGGGTCTCAAGTGGTGCTGTTGCTTTTGTCCATGAGGAACGTGTTGCTCCTTGCAGGGAGACGAATGAGGGTCTCAAGTTGCTGGAATGAGATTAACACAACACTCTTTGTGTTGCATTTGGTGGCGACTTTTGCTGTTGTGGCCTGTTCGGTGGCTGTTGCAACTGTAGCATCACTGCATCACTCGTCGGTGTCGATGGTGATTGGTGCGAGTGTTGCAACGGCAACCTGGTTTTTCTATGGGGTGGAGGTTTTATACGAGTTCCTGCAACATAAGCGAGGATGCAAGGCTGTCACGCTGGTTGTGGTGTTATCTGCTGTTGAGGAGTTGCTGCTGAGAGGAGAATGGACTCAATTGAATATGTTCATGACGTTGGTACAGTGGAAAAAGATTGTTACTGCACTTGTGGCGGCATTTTCACTTTTGAGGATGATAATGTATCCCCATGAAGGAACGGATGAGATTAACGATGGAACTGTGAAAAGGAACACTCCAATGGAGAACCCGTTGGATCGAGTTGGGTGGCTCTCGCAGTTGTCGTACCATTGGGTCTCCCCGTTTATTGCATTGGGGAAGAATCGGAGGTTGGAGATGGAAGATGTTCCAAATCTTCCACTTCGAGACGATACATCGGTTGCTGCTGATTTGTTTGAGAATGAGTTGCAACGTGAAGTCTGCGAGTATCGACTTTCAGAGCGGTCGTTCTTGCGCGTAGTACGAAGATTGTATGGCGCTGAAGTGTTTGTTTTTGGTGTGTGGTCGACTGCGAATAAAGCTATTGGACTTGCAAGTCCGTTGTTGCTCAAGCTTTTTCTCGATTGGGCGTGTTCGTCGAGTCCGTCGCTCGCAAAAGGCTACTACCTCGCGGCAGCGATGGTGACGAGATCTATCCTTTCAGCAATATCAGGGACACAGTACAATCTCGCTTGGAAGAGGTTTGATCTACGAGTACGTGCTGGCTTGGTCTCTGCGATCTATGCTAGGACGTTGAAACTTTCAGGACAAGAAAAGCGCAAAGCTGGAGGCCTTGGTCGGATCACGAACTTGCTTTCAGTTGATGTTGGACGTATTGTTGGCATGCCCAGCACTTTATTTGACATGGTGCTTATTCCAGCAGAGATCGCAGTCGCTCTGGTGCTGTTAAGTAATGCAGTCTCTGTTGCTTTTGTTGCAGGCATCGCAGTACTTGCTGTCATGCTGCCACTTCAAACGGCTTTAGGACGGAAGATCCAGCGTGTTACTGAGGATTTGATGGGATTCCGTGATAAACGTGTTGGTTTAGCTGCGGAGAGCCTCAAAGCTATCCGTACGCTGAAATTACTGGGGTGGGTGATATCGCGGCTTGAGTCCATGAGAAAGAGTCGCTCCCTCGAAATGGGAAGGCTGCAAGTGCGCAAGTACTTGGATGCTTTCTGCGTGTTTTTCTGGGCGTCTACACCAGTAATTGTACAAGTCTCGGTTTTTGTTACTGCTATTTATTCTGGACGAGACATTTCTGCTGCGGATGCCTTCACCGCAATAGCACTGCTGGACCGGCTTATCTTCCCCATGAACTATTTCCCGTGGATTATCAACGGATTTCTCGAGGCGAAAGTGTCCGCACTAAGAATTCGTGGTTTTCTATTTGATGTTCAACACAAATACGCAGTAATTGACGACAACAGCACCAGCTATATGCCTCCTGCACCAGCACCACAAACAGAAGGTAGAAATCAAATTGTGACTATACGCGACTGTGAGTTTAGTTGGAGTATGGTGAAAAACGATACTGACGAAAACCTCGATATTAATCAATGCAACGTGGAAACACCTCTTTTGATGGAGGATTTACCTCAATCAACGGCGTCACGACTTACTCACCAATTTGTACTACGATTAAAGGATCTGGAGTTGCGATCGGGATCGACATATGTGGTGTGTGGTCCGGTAGGAGCGGGCAAGACGTCACTATTGCTTGCACTGCTGGGAGAAATGCCGATGTTAAGAAGTACGAACGCTATTGTTTACAAGCACGAGACGTCTGTACAATTTTCGTATTCCCCGCAGAACCCCTGGCTCTTCCGTGGCAGTGTTCAAACAAATATTACTTTGTGCAACGGGGATGATGTAGATGTTGGGCGAGTGGACGATCGTGTAGACCGCTCACGATATGACCGTGTACTCCGTGCATGTGAACTTACTGTGGATCTCCATGGCATGCAACCGCCATACAACGTCGCTGAGAATGGCAGTAACTTTAGTGGCGGTCAACGTGCCAGAATCAACCTTGCCCGGGCACTTTATCAGCGAGCAGATATCTATTTGTTGGATGATCCGCTGAGTGGATTGGATATGACGACTGCCAGCAAAGTAGTGACGAACTGCTTCATGTCAGGTTCCAGTGTGTTGCCTGAGGAAGCTACTGTCGTTATCGTGACGCATTCTCTTCATCTGTTGCCTCTTTTCCCTACAGACGCACACATTATCGTCATGGATGAAGGTTGCGTCGTTGAACAGGGCACTTACAACTGTTTGAAGGCGCAAGATTGTCGATTGATGACCTTAATGAAGAGCTCTCCTAGAGAAAATCGGCGGGATGAAACTTCAGATCATACCACCGTACTACAATCAGACCAAACAATGATCGAAGAAGGTTACCCTGCTACGAGTTCAGATGAAGTCACGGAAAACGAAGTAACATTAACAGAAGACGATGAAGAGCATCGAGAATCTGGAGTAGTGGGTTGGAACGTTTGGAAAGCTTATTCGTTGGATGTGGGCTGGGCACTGGCAATTGTGATTTTGCTGGCTGTAGCTGTCATGCAGATCTCTCGAAACTCTCTTGACTGGTGGGTCGCTGTGTTTACGAACGGGAAACATTCAATCACACCACGGGAGTTTGCAACGGTGTTGCTGTACATCGCTGGAGCTAACATAGGTACAGTATTTTTCCGATCGTTTCTCTTTGCCTATGGAGGTTTGAGAGCAGCTCGTGCCACGTATAAGAATCTGTTACAAAGCGTATTTGCTGCTCCGCTGGGATTCTTTGAGCGAACACCTACCGGGCGTGTCCTTAATAGGTTAAGTGGAGATACGTATGCCGTTGATGAATCGCTGCCATTTGTTCTCAACATTTTCCTGAAAGATGCAGCGGATATCGCTGGTGCCCTTATTATCCTTTTCTACGGAAACCGCTTGGTGTTGGTGCTGTTAGTCCCGCTGAGTATCTTGTACTTTCATTTGCAGCGTGACTATCGTCCAAGTTCACGTCATCTCAAGCGCCTTGATGCAGCAACGCAGTCACCACTTCTAACAATGTTTACCGACACTCTTGATGGACTCACTGTAATTCGAGCTGCACGCAAACAACGACAGTACGCGCACGGATATGGAGTGCGATTGAATCGGAGTCAGCGCGTGTCGTTCCTCAGTTCAACCACTGGTGCTTGGTTTGGGCTACGTCTTGACATGCTGGGTGTCTGGGTGACACTGTTCGTCGCAGTGTTCGCTGTAGCTGATTTCAACCTCACTGGCGCCGTTAATCCTGGTATTCTAGGGTTGACACTCACTTACGCGCTTCCCATCGTTGGAAAACTCAACTCAATCCTTAATAGTTTCGTCGATACCGAGCGTCAAATGATCGCTGTTGAGCGTGTCAAAGAGTACACAGATCTGAAGCCTGAGGAAATAGTCGTTGGAATTACAGATCGTTTTAAGGCGAAAGAGCCGCCATTTTCCTGGCCTAGTGCTGGCAATATCACAATCAAGGCACTGACAGTAACGTACGGGTCATCCGATCAAAATACTGCGCAGCATGACAAGTTTGGTGATGCGGAATGGGAGTGGGTAGGTCCGCGTTTGGCCACTCCAGCACTCAAACACGTGACGTGTGAAATTCCGAGTGGTCAAAAGTTGGGTATCTGCGGGCGTACTGGTGCCGGGAAGTCGACGCTATTGAACGCTCTTTTCCGTGCTGTTCCTTGGGAACGCAGTGGAAGCGTGATGATTGACAACATACCATTAGATGCGCTCAGTCTCCAAGATCTGCGATCACGTCTCACCTATATCCCACAAGATGTAATGTTGTTTTCCGGAACTGTGCGTTCGAATCTGGATCCTAATGGGCAGTTTGACGATGAGCGACTTTGGACGGTTCTACGAAAGTGTGGTGGGCTTGCAAAGGCTGTTGCTAAGCTGGACGGTGGGCTAGACACTATCATTGAAGGTGGCGCAGAAGAACAAACAGCAAGTTTTAGTCAGGGACAAGCTCAGCTACTTTGTATTGCAAGAGCACTACTACGTCCATCAAAGGTGCTCTGCATCGACGAGGCCACTGCTTCAATCGACCTGGAGACTCAGCGCACAATTTCTGAGGTAGGCAGCGGAATAGTGTTTGTACTGTGGTTAACCAAGTATTTTTTGTGTGGGTTGTAGGCTATCTCCACCGAGTTCAAGGCATCTACGGTACTGACTGTGACTCATCGTATTCAAACTATTATGCACTGCGACCACGTACTGTTACTCGACAATGGCCGTATTGCAGAAAGTGGTGATCCGAAAGAGCTAGTGAAGAATCCGCAGTCTTTGTTTTACCGATTAGCAAGCTCCGTTAGTGAGACAGAATGAAAAACAAGTATGACTTGTTTGGTATTGCTTACACTAATTCGACGGTTGAGAGGATATTCTGATGCGGTTTTCAAACTACCATTACAACAGTGGAAATTGGAAAAGTGATGTTTACATTGTGGTTGAGTGTGCAGAATCCTTTGCAGAACTTATTTGTCAACTGGCTTATCCATCTCAACGCTCGTTAGATTAGCCGCAATAGGTTTTGCATCAACGTCGGTAACAGCATTATTTGGTGTCGCATTGTCAAGCTTCTTTGGCGGATCTTTGAAGATTTTGATCTTGTAGCGGACAATTCCACGGATCAAATCATCAACAAACTTTGGCAACCATAGGGCGTCTTGGTACTGAAGGACAATTGGTGTTAGCTGTACATGTATGAAGAATACTACTACCGGTAGATCAACTAGCTGTTATACCTTTTCGATAGCGTTGAGCAATTTCCTGTGTCCACGGACGTTTACCCAGTCAAGTGGACTCATCGCTCCCTATTAATCATACAGAAGTGCACAATAGATATAAGCGATACATTTAGTTTGGATATTATTGTGTGAGTCTAATGAGCACCACGTACGTCGTAATCCTGAACGTAGAGGTCTTTCGCATCGGATGCGTGTAGCAGGACTAAGCTAGCTTCAACGTGACCTGCCCAGCAGGAAAGATGCCTAGGAAAAGGAATACACATACAATATGCGTAAAACCACAAACTCAATTGGTGCAGGTGCTCAAACTATCGATACTTACAGCGGTAAACTGCCATTTTCATCCAAACATCTCGGATTAGCACCTGATGCCAGCAAATACTTCACGACTGGTATTGATCCTCCTTTAGCTGCCCTACACGAGAGGAGGCAATTAGACCCACACAAAATCATTCAGATGATTTCCTTTAGCGGTTGCTACCAGTGCAAAGGCGTTTGATGGAGCTGATTGGTGAAGTCGAAATGTCAGAACGCAGCACACAATACCGAACACTATTCGTACATTCCATGGGTCCAACATGCTGTCGGTTGTGCTTTCTCCTTCAGCTTCCACTAGATGCTTCACACGTTCGACATCCCCTTTCATCGATGCCCAGAAAATATCAGACAGTACGCATTCAACGCTTTCACTTCCAAAATACTTGTCCATTGGAGACAGGTGCTTATGGAACTACAATGAAAACTGTCATTCGATAATATTTCTTGAAGAACAACATAAGACGACAACTAAAACATACTTACGGTTGGGAGAATTCGAATTTGCACAGGCATGCGATTTCGCCTGATAGCTTTTGCAATTCTCAGCTTTAGCTGGAGTTTGGCTTTCTCGCGACTCACAATTCCTGTCTTCGTATTCGATAATTTGTTTGTTTTGGTAGCTGTTGCATTATCTCCGGAGGTGTCGTTAGTTCCACCTGCCTCTACAGCTTCCTGTGCTTTAAGTCTTTCTTCCTCTTCTTTTTCTAACAGCGCCTGCCGCTGTTCGATACGTTCCTTCTTCGTTTGCTGCTCATTCAAAATCTCACCAACATTAGAGTTTAACCCCTCGTACATTTTTGTGTAAATCGGATAAGTTCACCTTTCTCGTGGACGGTGAAACTGCATTGGCATTTTTCACCTTCGTCGTGGGGTTCTCTACCGATGTTACTAGTGTTTCATGATCACCAGGAATCGCGTCTATCAAATACAGATTCTCCGTTTCTGTCTCGTCTTGTGCCCTGCCATCTCCAATTTGAGACGAACCTACATCTCCTGAATACCACATATCGTTGCTATCTTGGCCTGACTCCCAGTATGTTTCTTGGTTGAAAACATTTGTCGGAGATTCTCCACCTCCATAGTCGATCAAATTTCCTTGTTCATCGTAATAGTATCCGCTCGACTGTTCCGTCGTGAGTTGGTCCAAGTACTGTTGCTGGCCTTCTTCCGGACTATAACTCCAAGCCTCTGGTGTTTCAGACCACATTTCGGCTCCATACTGTTCACACTCGTTATAATACTCATAGGCTTGTCTTTGAGTCTCATCATAAATTCCAGCGTTTGTGGCGTCATTGTACTGGTACTCATAAGGATAGTTTCCCTCTTGTCCAACTTCTTGTTGCGAACAATACCCCCCATACGGTTCCTGCTGGTACGGACTATAATATTCTTCACCTTCTTGCTGTTGCTGATAGTAATAGTCCACATAGCTGCTTGCGTCATAATTTTCAGGATACGAGTCCTCTATCCGATATCATAATTCATACCATTATTAACCCCAAAGAAGCTGAGTACAGCACTTCCCACCATAACTCTATTATACTTAAGTATAATAGACTCACCTTCATTCTCATTGAAAGGCTGCCGTGTATCGTATTCGTATTCGTCTTCCATGCTGCAATTCAACTCGGCGTCGTTTCACGAATAGAATATTATTATGCAATATACGGTACTGAATAGGTTGCTAAGATATTTGAGGCTGCAGCCTTTCCGCTCATCGCTATTTGAGGTGTGAGGTGAAAATGGAGTTCTTCCGCCAACTGGGTGAGCGTCATGAGGCACTCAAGAAGAAGATCCACAGCACACGGATCCCACTGTCCAAGAACGGTCAACGAGTCATGGGGCTCGTGTACTTCACGACGCCTATTATTGGCGGTTATTACATCATGAAGTGGGCGGAGTGCCGCGCTGACGCTAATTTCCAGCGTGAGGTGCGTATTTTGCTATCATGTGTTATTTGAGTACATCATAGTGTTAATTGTGTACTTTGTAAATTTTCAGGAGACTGAGATTCGCCGAGCTGCAGGCAGCAATGCGAGATACGTGGCCCAACAGAACCACCAGCTTAAGAAAATGTTGCAGGATAACCAACACTAAGCAACTTGTGATGGCTCAAGAACATCTCTTGACATCAAACCTTTCCTTCCTCTTTCTTTCCTGAGCATTTTAGAAGCAAAGATGATGTGAGGTGGAGCACCTGGTGGGACATGACGATGTTATTGTCGATGTTGCAGCGTTCTAGTTTTCAAGACACTTTTCTTAGTGGAACACCATGTCGACGGTGAACGCGGCGATAGTCAGGGTCAAAAGCACGCTAGAAACCTTCACTTTACGCAAATTGAGCAGTGGTACATTGACACATGTTGCTCTTCAAGCTTGCTTACGAGTTTCCATCGCGATTCGTGTTCGGATCCGGGACTAAACGTTGCACACGGTATCATCGATGGGATTGCAAGCTCTGATCTATAGTTTTTCTTCAGCAAATTTAAAGTGTACGCCCGGCGTACTACGCCGGTATTTCTGCGATAAAATACAAAACATGAACTGTAGTGCAACTTTTTCAAATGCGAAGAACTTGTGTGTTAAACGTTTTGATGCACTTGTGACCACCTCAATTTCTTCATTGGAGATTTACGATTCCTAGGCAAATGAACATAAGATCTCATCACACGACCTCATAATAACGCCGTACCTTGGGCTTCACCAGAATTCTCGACGATATTAAGTTCTGGGTGGTTGCAGGCAGCGGTCTTCAGCTCGCAGGAATGACTGTATTTGATACCATCCGAACCACAGGTGGACAGTGCTACATCCGGGCATCCTTCTCCGCACTTTTGGGTAGACGAGGAGTTGATACGTCCTTCATTGATCAGCTTCAAGTCTTTCCAC
>NBNE01000621.1:0-19371 GCA_002215365.1 Phytophthora megakarya
CTAACTCTCATGATCGGATGGCTAGAGACACCAGGGCTACTATAATGTAGTACTGCGATAAAAGTTGTGCTTTGTTGGAAACTCAACAAATTGCGGTCTCGTTTCGCCACGTATCTTTCAGTAGGGTAAGCATTGACACACGAATATCGTTACCAAACATTATACACCTACGAATCGCCTCAGCATTGTGTCACAGTGCTTTAACAAGTTACAGGAGCAGAAGTACTAGTGCGTTCACCAACGTGCAGATCGGCACGAGTATTGGCCATTGTGTACTTCGTCGGGTCTGCAATGAACTGCTTCGCATTCCTCTCGAGAATAGTTGAAGCTGCTTCCGCGAGTTTCGTCAGTCTCCAGTACTGCGATCTCGTCATTTCGTGTGGTTTTTCGTCGAGACAGCACAATGTACCAAAAACAACCTTGTTCGGTTCTCCATATTCTCCTAATCTCAAAACGGGCGTGAAGGACATGGTGAAACCAGCGTAGAATTGTAAACTTCGCAAAACTACCGGTGCAATATGGTAGAACCGCATGTCGGACTCGGCATGACGCACCAATAATGGTTTATCCTCCATGACGAAGTGCTGGCAGAATGTCTGCTCCCGAGGGTTTCCACTACCGAGGTCCCAGTAATCTGGTGCGTTGGTTGCGAGCAACGTCACAACTTCTTTTTCCACCAGCGTGACGACACTATGAGGACATCCCATTTCAGCTGCAGCAAGTGTACAAATCACGTTTAACTCGGACAAGTTGACCATATCGTGAAGCCTGAAGTGTTCGATGGCTGCCAAGCGTACATGTTCGTTCGCCGAGATGGGATATATGATCGGTTCAACCGGTTCCGCCGCGCCGTCTTTGAGATTGACCAATGCCGGTACCAATGGGTAGGGACATGCGCACGCTGCCAGGTCTTGTGGGTACTCGAATACATCCAAAGCTCGCTTTGAAGTCTCGATTGGATTATGACAATTGGTAATTTTGCTGAGGAGCTTGGCATTATTGTCCGCTTGTGTCTGAGCTTCCTCTTGATCAGTCAGTAGAAGTTGCTCGAGATCCAGAAAAGCAGCACGCCGACGTCCCGATGTGATCTCATCAGAATCATCGTCGACAATTGCAGTCAATATCTCTCCAAGTTTTTGGCTCGACGACGATCCTGTAGTGTCGGAAAAACTCGAAAGCCATCTTCCTTTTTTCGTCTGTTGGCTTGCGCGTTGCATGGAAGGACCCGCAGGTTGTGATTGTCTGAGATTCGGTCAACCAGAAATGCCGTTGTCACGTTTCGAAGTTGTGCACCGCGCTTCTGGTAGATATCGCACCTCATCAACAGGAAGTGATCCTTGCGAGAGTTTGAAGCTACCTCCTTCTGAACTAGAACGCAGCTTTTTGGCGTAGCACCATTGCTCATTTTTGCCGATGAAGCCGGAATGAACGAAGCTCGCCGTCTTCACTTCCAATTGTTCGTACGCTGAATTCGTAAGCATGGGGACGATGAACGTATGGAACCGATCCAGAGATGAATGTGTTGCCGTAAAGCCCGTTCATAGTGGCTGCATACAACTCGTCCTTCGTAGCAGCCAAAGCACTAACCACTTCTTCAGCACTGGCATCCAGACGCGTTAGAGCCAAAACTTCAGTTTCACGTTTCAGGAGTGTGATCGTTCCAATGGCCTTGATCAGTTGGAAGGTGAGGTGACTCTGTATTGTTGACGAAAGTCGCGAAGTTCACTTGATCATGTGAAGCTTCAGCTTCAGCCATTAAATCACGAAAAGCGACCAACAATGAAGTGGTGGCACTGGAGGCCTCCATCGGTCGTGGAGCTTACTGTGGATTTGGCTTTTGACGATGAAGAGGTTGTGTTTTCTGCGTTTTTATCGAGATGGAGTCGATTGCGATGTGGCATGACGAGTGCCAACTACACTGTACACGTGTACTTTTGATCTGGAGAACTGTCCAATTGACATGAACATATGTGAAGACAGAGGTTAGACTATCGGTGCCATTGGTGTTGCCTTATCGTTCGATCGATGGAAAACAAACCACGCGTGATGTGACTCGTATATTGTGCATGTCTTGCCCAGGACAGTTCGTCCGTGAACGAATTTACTGATAAGTCTTCCTACCCCACGATGATAACTTTGAGGAGCAGTTCTGCTCCATCACATTTATTAGAGATGGGTTTCATGACAGTGAGGTAACCAAAGTGAGTTTAAGTGGTCTTGCAAATGACATTTCTGAAACACGCTAGAGCACAATTAAGATGATTAACATCATCAACCAGGTGAAACGATCTATATCAAACGGTGTAAAACGGATCATTTGGAAACTTTTACGTAACAAACATGGACAAGCTACGTTATAACTATGAGACTTTCATGTACACAGTACCTGTACTAAAGAATCGCATGGTCATCTGCTCTAGTCGTATCGGTGCATTTGCGCTGTGGTGCACTCCAACACTTCACGATTTTTTTTGTAGTAAGAGGGACACACGTAGAACTTGTGCCTTCGAGACTCATCAGAATATTGACTGGAGTCTTCTCGGTAACCGTTCTTGGTGGTGGCTGCCGTTCTCGGCTGGTCTTCTGTCACCACCCGAAACTTGGAATTAACATCAGTTGATACTTCCACTTTGGACCAGGTCGTGTTGGTGTGTTCATCAGAAGATAAACCTTTGCCTTGATAGTTCTTCAATGCGTGTATACCTGGTAGAATGGGGTAAATCTTGTATTCTTGGTGTAGCTGATTGGATCTGGTGTAGCGGTCGGCCGAGTTCAATTTTCTTGTGAAGAGTGAAAACGAAGGAAACGTGTCTGCATTCTGAAGACCAGAGAAAGTTGGGGTTATTGGAGAATGTCCATCCGGGCTACGGGTAACTTTGTTGACTGCAGATGGAGGCCGAGTTGAATTGTTTTTCATCTGATAGTACTGGTTCGATCTGGGTGAGAATTCCTGAAAGTCCATTCTGGATCTCCATTCTGATGTTGGCGGTCGGTAAATTGTCTGCTTCGTTTCACGATCACGGCCATTGTCAGCCGATTGACTTGGTGTTGGCAATCCGTTGCAAGTCGCTGCTTGAAGCGAGGCCTCGGTCTTGTGTTCTGAGCACATTCCACCCCGGACAGCACGTTTGTAGCACTGATCAAGAGTGCAAACAGAGGAACCACCGTGTTGTTGACAATAGTCGTTGGCCATTGCACGTCTATCGCAAATATCGACGACACATCGGCGATAACCACCGTGACCAACACAGAGTCCATCGTACTGTACTACCTTGCTGCATCCGTCAATTCGACAGCGTTTACCACCACCTGAAAATTGAATTGTTAGTGTGAAATTGGTTCTGTTGAATTGTGGTAACTTGGTAACTTACCATGAGCAATACAGGCTCCACCGCTCTGCGCACGCTTGGGACAACCATGATACCCACACTTCTTGCCACCACCGTGGACCCAGCAAAACCCTCCCGATTGGGCACTTTTCACACATTCCGGTGTCTGACATCGTTTGCCTCCTCCGTGTGCAACACACAGTCCTCGACTCACTACACTTGTATTGCAACCATCGATAACACATTTATTGCCACCACCGTGCGAAATGCAACGCCCGCCTCGTTTGGCAGTCTTTGGACACTCCGGGACACTACATCTTCGTGGGTTGGGTTTGGAATCGAGACTTGGTCGTTGAGAGGAAAAAGTATCTTCTTGGTTTGAATAGTACGTGTTGTAGAAGAAACCGTTTGGCTGATCGATAGTTGTGGGGCACAAGAGGTGATCTAGTGATGACATGGTCACTCACAATTTCAAACTCAATGAACTGTTTGTTTTCCGCAGAGGTAGGAAATGTTGGGTTTGCCGAAATGCCGCACAATTGTTGTGATGATGGCAAAATCACGAGTGCCTACATCCGCAAACTTGCGGCTGTCATCTTCTACCGTTCGTGGAGCGAGAAGTTGAAACGAATACCCGTTGATAAGAGTCTCGTAACGAACGAGTCCCCGGGATGAGGCCGAATTGGGCTAATTTTCCCGTTCCGAAGTACTATTTCAATGTCACCGCTGACTCGTAGTCTTAACAGTTTTTACTGCACCGTTATATAATGACATGAATACAGCAGCAACATGCGTACGATCTGCGATAAAACCAAACATTTTAAAGAATCTTACTTGTGTACTTTAGATTAAGTTTGCTACAGTCTCATCAACTTGTGACGAAAGTTGTCGGCTGATGTCTTCTTAACATAACATGCGCTGTATGATCTGCGATAAACCCAAACATTTTTAAGGAATCTTACTTGTGTACTTTAGATCAAGTTTGCTTCAGTCTCATCAACTTGTGACGAAAGTTGTCGGCTGATGTCTTCTTAACGAAATCTTGTCGACTAAAGCGCTATTCTGATATTCGTGACAGTTGCGATCCAACGTGCTCACCCGGACATTCCTGTCAGAAGACAACGTTACAAGAACCCACAAGCGGCATCACTGGTTGAAGTGGGAAACCTCTCAACTCTCGTACGATGCATATTGAGCCATAGCGGAAAAAAGCACTATCCTAATTTTCATCCAAAACCTATTTGGTGGTTGTGTACAGTAGATCAATCGATGCCGTATTCATATACTTCTGGTTCTCCATCGATCTTCCACTGCTTGAAGAAATAATTTACTTTGTACCAAAAGTTTCTGCTCAGCAGCAGCCTGGTTGCGTACACAACGTATCGTCGCACCCGTTCTGAGAAGTGTGGAAATAGCAATCCCTACATTTTACAGGAGTTTCCGTAAGTAAGTGTCATCTTCATCCGTTATATTGAGTTAGGATTTGCGAGTATAGTAGAGCAACGTAAACCATGTAAACGTCGAAGATAACTCGTACAGGAGTTTCCTCAATTATACTGAGTTCAGGAATGCTGCCGTTAGACAGCCATCGTCTGCGTAAAGAAGACGCGAGTACAGCCAGCGTCAACTATTTATCGCCGGCGAGACACAACAATGGCAGTCACAGCAACAGCAGCTGCCACCGCAACGTAGCCTAGCACTGCGTCGGACACACCCATCCATTGCGCCATTGCACTGGGCGCAGTCGGGGATGCGAACTTCACCTTCTTGCCCTTGGCCTTGGCGATACTGTTCTCAATATCACGCTGGATCATCTTGGCAGCGATCGGGTGGTACAGATTCTTGCAGTCCGCGAAAATGGCTTCTGCCTGCGCAGGGCCCAAAGCCGTACACAAGTCGCGGAAAAGAGGACGTACGAACTTCATACGGCCCTGCTCCTTGAGCATCTCCACAATCTTCTCAAGCAAACGCAGATCACCGGAACGAAGTGACAATGTGTACCAGCGGAAGCGCAATTCCGTGTTGTGCGAGGTCGTGAGATGGTGATGCGTGAATAAGTCGATAGTGTCGAGGTGGGCAGACGTGAAAGCTCCACAATCTTCTCAAGCAAACGCAGATCACCGGAACGAAGTGACAGTGTGTACCAGCGGAAGCGCAACTCCGTGTTGTGCGAGGTCGTGAGATGATGATGCGTGAATGAGTCGATAGAGTCGAGGTGGGCAGACGTGAACGTAGCGTTTTGCTGCTTCAACAGAAGCGTATCGAGCAGTAGGATCCACAGACTGGCTGGCCACTTCTTCAACACGTCGTTGTTGACACTCGTCCACGTTTCAGGATCACTATTGGCTGCCATCTGCTCGCCCAGCTTCGTCGCTTGGCTAGTCAAAGTCGTGTCGAACTTGTTCGTCACAGGTGGCATGCCAGGCGAATGGTACCACGCCTCCCAGTCGATCTTCCGCAGTGCTTCTTGCTTGTCGGCAAAGTATTTCTCGAAAAAAGCACGGAACTCGCTCGAGGTGACCGTCTTGAATTTGAATTCCTGAATATACGCCTTTGCGAACTTGTCAAACACTTCATGACCACCAACGACAGTTGATAGGTAGTGCAGGAAGTTGAACCCCTTTTCGTACGGGATCGACGAGAACACCTCATCCGGGTCAATTCCGTCCGTGTTCGGCACCAACGCCGTGTACGGATGTTGAGGTCCGAATTCCTCCACAGATTCCACGAGGTCACGCAAACCCATCGCAGCCTTAAGATCGTAAGCCTTGGGGTCCTGAGCAATGCGCGTTTGGATCTTGCGTTCCAGCCACATTGTCCATCCTTCATTCAACCAGAAGTCCGTCCACGATCGGTTGGTCACCAGATTTCCCGTCCACGAGTGCGAAATCTCGTGAGCCACGACATCAGCGAGGGATCTGTCTCCTGCCAATAACGTTGGAGTGACGAATGTCAAGCACGGGTTCTCCATGCCTCCGTACGGGAAGGACGGGGGTAGACACACTAGATCGTATCTCTTCCACACATACTCTTGTCCTGTAATCTCCTCTGCATGTTTCAGAAACGCTTCCGTCTGTGCAAATTCATGAGCAGCTTTAGTCACCACAGCAGGCTCCGCCCACACGCGACTACGAGGACCTAAGTCTACACTCTCCAGTTTTCCAGCTACAATAGCCAGGAGATAGGACGGAATAGGCACCGACTGCTGGAACGACACTTGGTACGTATTGTCCACACTGTTGTGGTTCTTGCGCCCTTGCGGGTCGGCAATGGCACTCATCAGACACGTGCACCAGTCCGGGACGGTCACGGTAGCCGAGTAGGTGATTTTACAGGCCGGAGTGTCCGGACACGGCACGATCGTACGGGCATGGATCGCCTGGCATTGAGTGAAGAGGTACGGATGCGTCTTGCCGGCCGTGAGCTCCTTGTTGAGCCATTGCAGGCCGCTGGAAGCTGCTGACGTAGCGTAGTCCACACGGATCTTGGTGGCGTGGCTGGGCACGGAGATTACCAGCGCCCGACCGAAGACCGGATGCTCCTCTTGGGCCAGAGTGAAGGTCGTCTCCTTGCCGTCCGCATAAGCCTTGGAGACGTGGAGATGGTGCGTATCCAACACCACAACGGAGGACGAGGCGGTGGACGCGTGGTGGAACGTGTACTCGGCGTATCCCTTGAGCTGGCGGGCGGAGAAGTCCAAGGCGAGGACCCAATGGAGGTGCGAGAACGTCACTTGGTCCAGATTCGCGTACGAGTGCGAGCGGAGAGGGACAGCCGACCACATGTGCGCAGTAGGGGGAAGATTGACGAATGATGTCACTCTCTCGGGTTCGGGATTGCAAACGTTATTGTGGGACGGAAGAAGATGCTCTTTTGGATTAGTGACATGTAGTGGAGTAGGGAGGTTGGAGGTGGTTGGAAAAGAATGGGTCATCGTGTCTTTGTGACGTGTTCGTCTACAGACTTGTTTTCATAAACTTGAGATTTGTTTGGTCTCTTTATTCAAGTTACTACTTAGTACCAACGCAGGTGAATTTTCGGGTTTTCGTGTAATTCGGTCAGATTTCAACAATAGACTGGTTATAACGAAAAATACGCAGTGGTCTTCGGAACGAACTCAGTAATTGAGGATTGAGAGAGGCTTCTTTTACAACAGCGACAATTTAATAGCGTACCTAAATTTCTCAGTAGCGATCTCTTCTGGTCTTAAAAAATGCTTCGCTGTGTCGGCGCAGGAAGCCCTCGCTGCCTTCGTCACTGCTGCTGTCACTTTGCGTAGTACCGCCTGCCCGCTCAACATTCACAGTAAGTAGCCGCCGTAGCCGTAGTTTGCACTTCTCGCGATAGCGTTTTTGGACTAAATGTCTCTTCGCCAGGGCGTCGTTCCCGATAACATGGAGGCGTTTCAGGTAGTTTCGATAGTTATCACCATCGGGACTGCGAAGAGACAGGGTCCTGACGTGGAAGTTGGTTCGCGCAATGCACGCCTTGAACATGATGTCGTAGTTGCCTTCGTCCCAACAATACACATTGACCACAGCGTGCACAAGCGCCCAAAAAAATTTCGGGCACTGGGATAATTGCGAAAAACATTTCCTCCTTGCCTTCGTCCCAACGATACTTGTCGGAGCACATTGACCACAGCGTCCACAAGCGCCCAAAAACATTTCGGGCACTGGGATAATTGCAAAAAGCATTTCCCCCCAGAACCAACGCCTCCATTGTGAACTTGTCTGCTGCGGACATCACAAACCTCTCGTATTAGTACGGAGATAGCACTGTAGCGAAGGACAGCATCATCTTTTGAAATTTAGGAGGTTTAATATTGAGTACGCCAGCCACAACATCCCACTTGCCGCAGTGCTTCAGGGTTGTGAGAAACATGTACAGCACGTCCATGAGACGCTGAGCGCACTTACGGTACGAGCCATATTCCAGTTGTCTCTTAGATAACTCCTGAGATAGTCCCAAAGGCGCTCAAACTCAATGGGAGCGAAGTTGGTCATCGCCGTAATGTTAGCGGTATCCTCACGGAGGAATGAATGATATACCGGGGATGGAGAGTCGATTTCATCGTTGGACTGGTCAATGACCACTTTCATGTTACGCTTGACAGTCGGCATCAAGTTGACTCAAAACAGATACAGCGAGGGCAACTTGGGTAGCGGATAGTGGCTGGTTTGTGGCCTGACTTCGGCGAGATTGGGAGGATGCAATAGTGAAGGATGAGGAACGCAGCGAATTAACAATGACGGAGGCTTTTTGTGATGTGGAGACTCAGTCAGCATTGAGCGACTCCTACCTACTCCATTCGGTGCTCAGCGATTCGAGAATCTTTGGTTGTAGACCGCGCAGTCGAACATTCTAGACGCACTTAACGATGTATTGGCCTATTTTGTGATGTGTGATGACTTCCTGTGATTTGCCGGAAATTTCAAGTAAAACACAAAATGTGAGACAAAGGTCTAGTGCACCCTTAGACTGGAGATCAACGCCTCTAGTACTTCAAAGGCTTTCTTTTGTAGAAAATAAAACACTGTGATAGCCCTCATTTATTGAAGCCCGATTTCCACGTAGACGACGGCTCTCAATAGAGTCCATCATTCTCATTTTGTGTGGAATAGTTCCCTGGTGGACATGCGTTGCCGTCTTCACGAGGTAGTCTGGTATCCGACTTCGTTGCACTGACTCCATGCCGCCGAACGCGTATGTAGTTGTTTGGTTTGATTTGGCCAAAGTTGGAGCCGCTGCAAATGCTCCTAACTTTGGTTTGCCCCATCGGACTCTGAAAAACTTCAAAAGTGAACAGTGTAAGGCTCGTAGCCCGCTCGTCCTGTGCCGTTTGTGATGTGGTGTTCATGGGCTTATGGTTCATGCTGTCGTTCATCAACAGTACATCATACTCATTTGAATGCCAGAGTACAGCATCGACTGTTTGTTGCAGCACCCGGTTGTCCAGGCTAGTCTTCGCCATCATATTATCAAACTTATTACTGCCTGCTGTGTGAATTTGCCATGATTGTTCATCGTGGCGATGGTATACTATCCAACCACTAAGAGCTTGACTTTCCCACAAAAAAGTGTAATAACGAATGCAACACATGCCCAGGGAATCCAAGTTCATATCGGGACGGATTATCTTCATAAATTGGTGGCAGACTTCCAAATACACCCCTTTTACTCGGGTTTTCGCTTGTGATTTCCATGTACTAACTATCGCCAGCACTTGGTCCCCATACTATTGACGATGTTTCTGAAGTTGACGTGTGAATTCCTTCAAAGACATGACGATTTCGAAGTCGCTATAATATTATAGGCGTTACTGTAGCTCATACAAGACACAATATTTCCATTGCTTTCGAGTGTACTTCTGTCCTTCGTGACGTGCATTGTAGTGCAAAGGCCAAGAAAGCTATTGCGATGGCTTGTTCCGATCCTTTCCATCATCGATTTCCGTTGTGAAGGAGTAGTTGGATTGCCCGTCCATCGATTAATCCATACTTCCCATACTAATTGAGCTTTTTCACAATCCCAAATGACGTGATTAGTTGTTTCACGTTGGCAAGAACACTTCGATTCAGGGCAGGATTTGTCTGCGGGCTAACCAGCCTGACGTAGATTTAGCATGCCTAAAGCGATTCTATACATTGTCCAATTCTGAAAGTCTGTGAAAATACCTTTCCGAGACCAAAGCTGATATGGCGTTTGTTCCATTGCTGACCTTTGCCAAGAAGATTTTGTCCTGGTCTCTACCTTATGCATAACCTGATCCATATTGTTTCGAAGTTGATTTTCGGATGAAGGGATTCATCGTGGATGGCACTCCCATTGGATACAAGGCTGATTCCGGTGTTGCGACAAATACCAATCATTCTCGAGTGACCCAGTCCATTATTTCGGTATCAGTTAAGATTTATTACTTCGATCATGAGCACACCACAATTCCAGCACAATCAAATCCCATTTTTGCTGGAATCGATGTGGTTCTACATTGCAAGTATCCTGGATAAAGAGGCCAACCTCTTCGTCTAGTATCTCTCCTACTCTTGAAACCAGCCCGACTTGAAGACCTAGCCATTTAAATTGAGATTGAAAGACCCCGAATGGTCAAAGATCAGCAGTTGTACAACCTCCTCTTAGGCAACAACCGTTCACCCGACAACATTCCAGATAAATGATTAGATGATGCGCGAGCGTGATGCTAAGCGTACCATGGGGTATATTGGAAGCAAACCAGTACGTCTCAAACCGAGGTCGCTTCCGCAGTTGCAACAAAAGATTAAGTGGTTCACTAAAATGAAACAATCCCCTACCATAACAGCAAGTCTCGCAAATGATGAAAAGAGCAGCCAAGTCATGGTACATACGAAAACCCAAGATGGATTGACATGGAAAATAGCATCGGTACCTCCCTCTTACAAGATGGTACCCGATACCCAATAGCACGATATCGTTTTAGTCCCTTAAGCTGCCAACGCCCGCCGATTAGGCGGGGATTGTGAAGCGAGCGAGCAGAGCGAGCGCTGCAACGCGTTATTTGTTCTAGACCGCACCTGGCCGAAGCCGAGGACTTAGCATTAGGCAGGTGGGGGTGGGCAGGCCGCGAAGTGAGAGAGGGACGGACCCCTAAATGCCGTCGCTAAGTCCGCAGGCGTGTGCCAACGCGCGAGTGGCCAGCCCCACTTCAATGTTACCACCTGGGTTCTTATAATATCCGCTCATCAAAATAGTATCGGACTAAATTTAAAATTGTGTACCTGGTCAGGATCAGGTAAAATGTTGATGAAGGCTACTAAAGTTATAGTGTCTTCCCAAGGCGTTTTACACTATTTTTTGGCCAGGGTCTGGACCTTGGTCAGAATTTATTATTTTGTGTATACGTATATCAAAAACTGGACTAAATATATTACAGTCTAGACCCTAATCAATTCTGCAATAGACTTTTGAAAAATGTAACCACGTTGGAGGTGTGGACTGTTTTCAAGTATACAATATTGCCTGAAGCGCTACGATGTTAAAGAATGTTACTCGTTGAGCAACCGAGGTGCTGATGGTTATCTCTATTCGTACTCTCCGTTGTATTTTTCAACACGAATCTAGGTGATCTGAAAAGAACGTAAGGAGAAGTGTCAGGATCACGGCTGAGGAGGAAGAGGCGGCGCGTTGGGGTTCAGAGCTGCCATGTTAAAAAAAATTCCGGCGAGGCGCGCGATCCGGCGAGCGGGGCGACCCGCATGGCGCAGTCGGTAGTGAGTACGCCATGGATCCGCGGCGTCACACTCAGCGAGAGCCTCGATCGGATCTGCAGGCTCGCGACGGTGCAGCTGCGGATCCGCGCGGTTGGCACTGAGAGCCTCTATCCCGGCATACCAAGCCACTTCATCCGTTCGCTTGGGAAAATGGAGAAAATAGGGATCCAACAGCAGATCCAGATCACACCAGCCCTCGCGCATGGCGATCAAGAATAGTTGCAGGATCTGCTTCCACCTATCACCAGCATGGGACCGATGGTTCTTCCTCTCTGCGGATCAAGGCCGGCGAAACGGGAAAACGTTGCATGGACTCCCAATAAGCGATCCGATCTTGGAACTCCACCGCCGAATATCTCTCGATCAGGTAACCCAACCGACCGTCGACCGCGATCTCAAATGACATAGGCTCTGGGATGTTGGCACAAGTGAGCACATTCCAGGGAAGAGCAGCCATGAGGTCACGCACGTTCTGACCCGTGATCAAATGGCTGCAATACTGATCTGGTCTTGGAGTGGCCACCCGAGGAACGTGACTCGGAAAGCTCCACTCAGGTCGGAACGGCAGCGCACGAGACAGCACTTCCAGGGTCATGGTAATGATCGTCAGAGTATTGATCCTTTGGATCACCCATGGATCCACGTCGGCTATGTTGTACTGACGAGTCTGTTGGCGGCCAGGGATGCACACATGATCAGGAGCAAATTGGCGTCGCGGAAGCATCGTCGAAACAAGAGGCATCCCAGCCGGATCCACAGGAGATCCGCCACCTCCACCACCACTGCTGTTGCTCAAGCCTTCAACATCGGAATCGCCACCTGATCCAGGATCTCCAACCCCGCCAGCCCCGGTACGATTAGGAGCAGCACGATCGCGGCGCCTCTGCTCGGATCTCGATCGAGAAAGAGCCATGAGTGTCTGAGCCTGCAGCATATCGTTCAGGGTGTCGTCATCATCGCCGTCGGTGTCGGCCTCTGATTCTTGATCTTCCTCATCTAGGTCTGCGTCCTTCGATGGCTTAGGATCACCAGTCGACCGAATTTTAGATTTAGACTAGGGCTTGGAGGCGGGATCCGAGCTTGCGGTGACGTCTGGTTTCTTGGATCCGCCCTTCTCGTAAGATAGGTAGCGCGGCTCAGGGGTCGGAACAGGACTCGCAGCCCCGCGACCCTTCTCCAACAGTTCGTCGAGTAGAGCGTGGTCCGGATCTGGCGTCTCCTCAATGTCCGAACCTCCGCCCATGTCGTAGTCGTCTTGATTTTCCTCGCGATCCAAATCTTTCTTGTGGTCCTCGGTCATTGTTGGATTTCGTTTCGACGGACGATCTGCGTCATGGGAAGGAGAAGGAGCACGAGACCGCTTGCCCGGTGGGTGATCCTGACGCTTGTCGTTGGAAGAGGATCCATCAGACCCGTTGGGTGTGGGTGTATAGTCGGGATCTTGGTCGGGCCGATCTTGATCAGACTTGTCTGGTTCCGAGCTGCCTTGATCCGACATGCCTTGATCCGAATTCTCTTGGCTCGGTTTATCTTGATCCGACATATCCTGATCTCCATTTTCGGGGCTCGGCTTGTCTTGATTCTGCTTCTCTTGATCTGTCAACTCTTGATCTGGGGGAGGACTGTCGAGACAAAGTTTAGTGGTGGGAGGGCTTGATCCCATCCCGGCAGCCACGGTGGACAACATCTCAAGCGCCTTCCGTAGTTCGCGCCTCAGATCCGTGCGTTCGCGATCCAGGTGGGCCAGTCGACGATTTAACGTCAAGATATGGGCGTTTTGGTCCGTGATCGACCGTTCCGCGTCAGCGTATGCGGTCCGAGCCATTGTGACATCATGTTCTGCGGAAAAGAAAAGAAGACTATTCTAGCGAGATGGTATGATCTAGATCAAGAAAAAGGAAACGTACTCAGATCCTCGCCCGCGTCGCGATATCCCTTCTCACGATTGAACGCGCCAGCGAGATTGACACAGAGGACCTCACAGCGTAACTTCGGCCGCTTGAACTCCATGATCCGCTCTTGGATCTGACCCCGAAGTGCATCCGCCTCACGATCCTTAGTCTGGACTTGCACATTCAATGTATCGCGCTCAGCTGAGACTTGATCGAATCGATCCTGAAAAGTTATACTCTCTGCTATCTGCCGATCCAGCTTAGCTTGCAGATTCGATGACGACGGATCTGGCGAGACTATGGCCGCGACTTGTTGTACGACCAGCAGATCTGCTTCGGCCCGATCCAGGTCCCCCACTCGCCGCAGATTTTTCATCACTATGTCCAACGCCCCAAACCCCAGTGGATCCTCGAGTGGCGGATCGCCAGGATCCGCCTTCGATCCCCACACCACGCGCGAGGAGCTCCATCGCTACGCTACTCGCCTCTTCCGTCGTGAGGGCGAGCTCACGGCAGCTCTGGCATTCCAGACCTTGCCCCGCGGCTCGGATCCGCCATCCGTGGAGCACCAGGATCGGCTGGACGATCTTCGAGACTACATTCACGAGCAGGATCGAGCGATCTCTTTCATGCAACAGTCGATCGACGGTATCGAGATGCGCTACAAGCCCAGCTTGACTCCAACGCCCAAGCAGTTCATGATCCGCAGCCGTCCGTCGCCCACCATCACACCTTCGAAAGGCGAGTCGCGGATCTGGAGTCGCAAGTCACTCAACTACTACAGGAACGAGAACACGCCGGTGTTGAGATCCTGGATCTACAGGAGCAACGCAATTCAGCCGATCGCGCCAGTGATCAAGCCACCGACCAATTACAAGTCACTGATGGAGTACGTGTCAGGCCCTATGAAGAAGTGTCTGCAGTGATCCCGTTCGGCAGCAACGACTACAGACAGGAGGCGATTGTGGTGAAGTGAATTCCGAGAAATTACGGACAGGAAGTGATCGGATCAACTGAAGTGACAGGTATGCCTGGATCTGAAGTGACTACGGTGGATCCAGATCTGAGAAGGTCTGATGGACTCAGATCAACTGATTCTGAGGCGACTGGATCGGTCTGGGAGGACCTAATTATAGGTGCCTGATCTGGGTCTAATTATGCCTGATCCAAATATTATTACCCAAGGGGAATCAGGATCAAGTAAACGAAGTAAGCATTCGGCGGTATACAGCCAGATTCGAGGATAAGCAGATGGTGGGAAGGAAATATGTGGATCCAGGTAGTAGAGGGTGAGAGATATCAGGATCAAGGACTTAAGGATAACAGAGAATCGAATTTGCATCATTGGGCACAAGTGGCTGGTTTCATTGTTGATCCACACTTAGTGCATTACGAACACCTCGGATCAAGGCTAATACTGGTCATACAAGGTGATCTCGTATTAGGAATATTGTATTGAGCGTAGTTTGGATAACTGGATAGTATATTGGCCAGATCCAACTACCTAATACTTATTCTATACGTGCAAGCTCCGGATCCACAGCATTTAGTGCTTGGCTGTGAAGATCCATCGATCTCTCAACTCCCCCCCCCCAAGATCCAGTCGTCGGAGGCTGCAAACAACTCAAAGGCATCGCATGATCAACAACCGCCAACACACCAGGGCAACTTAACGGCCGGATCCAAGACCCGCCACCGGTGATCCACGTTCGACAGTTCCCGTGGACTCCGGATCAACCTACTCGGCAGTAGAGTGAAGAATTTCCACGCTGTTTCCTCACATCCCTGCGTCTCGCCAAGACATTCAAGATCTTCAACACTTGGTCCTCTCCTACAGTTACCGGAAGAGCAAGATCCAGCCCTACCGACGGGTACATAAGGTGAGGAAGTTCAGCTGATCACGGATCAATAGGAGTACCCCCTCCTATAGTCGGTGTCCTGGGCACAGTGGCAAGCCGGATCCAGCATCTTCGCAGATTTTGCTGATCCCGCTCCACCACAACACAGCGTTCGGTTTGAGTTCCCCTATGTCGATGGATTCAAGAACTGTGTGTGCAACTTCGTCTCATGCCGCGACAAGAACTTTGAAGCAGAGGTCACTGGTATAGAGGAACGCGCTAAAGATCTTGACAAGCGCGCCGCGGAGGCGATCATCGCTCTCAGAATCACGTGGAGCACCTTTTCGTGGGATCTTATACCTCACACACCCTATGAGTTCACCGAATTTGGTGCATTTAGAGACAGTCTCGGGTGGCGCATTGTCCATCGGGATGAGCTTCGTCGACAAATGGCTCAAGCAGAGACGCAGCTCAGTCTGTCACATGCCGTATCAGAATCTGAGACTCCGTTGCTCGGGAAACTAGTCGAGAGCGAGGACGAGAGCGAAGACGAGGTCAAGAATGCGTCATTTGAAGCACCATGCAGCGAGGACGCAACGTCACACGCTCCGTCAACAGAGCCTTCACCAACAACATAGGTAATCACCAGAAAGAGACGGTCCTCTACCGCACAAAACTCGCCAAGTAAACGCCACAAGCACGCAGAGTTCGCATGGACTCTTGATGGCGATTTATTGTGGCACCACCTGGTGTTCCACAAGGCGAAGCTCCGCGAGTGGATAACGCAAATGAAATACCGACGAAGGCTCAGTGCCGAACAGCTCGCCGAGTACCGGGGGCGCGCTACTGAGAACGACCGTAAAGGACCCCTCAAAGAGCTCTCGCATGGGCTTCTACTTGTGATTTTTTATTTGTCCACCATGTCGACATGTACGGCATACCCACGCTCCCGATACTCGCCAACCGTCTCACGCATCAAAATACGACCGTCCAAGCATATCGGGGTATAATGATTCGCGCGCTGCGAGTATTCGACGAAGGAGAGAAGGTGGGGAACAACTAGCGGTGTTTTTTTGCGTAATACAATGTTTGGGCACGATAGAAACTATACAACATGACATTCAACTCGATAACTATAGACAATAAATATCTGCTTCAATCCGCACGAAAATCTCCTCCAAAATCCGAAAAACACCTGCTCAAAGTCGTCTCTTGGTTGGGGTCGGGTTATATCGCATACCTCGCCGGTTATATGTTGGATGACTGATGGCAGTCGAATTGACTTCTAGGTTTTTGGGAAACTAGATACTCCTTCGCAGATATCGGATCGTTGCCGCTTCCGCGCGCTGCCTTAGACAAAAGGCATATTAGTACATGTATTTTCGCAGAGAAACATGTGAACAGAGCTACAGACCAGCCCCTTTTGTTCAAGTGCAGCCGTCACTCTCGCTGGTGTTTGTTTCGACAACGTCTGCTTGTCGCATTCAGCGTCTTACGTTGAGCGGAGACTCTCTATTTGTCGCTTCAAGCATTTCTTTCTCTGCGTAGCCTTAACTGATTTCTCCAACCCTGTATTGAAATGGATAGTGGTTGTCTCATCCTCAGGTCAGGTGGAGTTAAGGGTCGCTCTGTCGAAGCCATAAGGTACTGTCTTTTGGAGAGCCGTAGCGGTCTTTGCAAGATTGTAGAGCAAAAAAATGTTCACCTCAATGACATTGCGGTTCTGTCGTTGTACTTCAGCATGCTCGTGACAAAGAGCTGTCATCAGTGATTTGGTGTCTTCACGCAGATGCTTGATATCCCTAGTCAGCTGCTCGGTCGAGCACTTGTATGCTCCAGTCAGATTAGCGATCGTGTACTTGTGTTCCGTTGTTAGATGCTCGATCAGGTTCCTGTGTCCCGTATTGTGCTCCTTGTTCGCGTTCTTGTGTGCTGCCGTTTGCTCCTTGAGGGTTTGGGACTGTTCCTTCAGCTGATCAACTTGAACATCAAGCAGACTGCGTAGGTCCAGGATGGTCGCCTCCAGGCTGAGGTTGGTTGCGCGCAAGTCCGCAATTGTCGCCTTCATGTCCGCGATGCATTCAGTTGCCATCTTGTTCTCAAACGTTTGCACTTGCTCCAGGATTGCATTTTGCCCCAGCTATATACAGCGGCTGTTCGGCTTTATCGATAATAATTATGCAATGAGCTGTAGTGGTCGCGAGCGCCGATCCGCGTACTCTCCGATCGGGCAGCATGGTCCCCGTCCTGCCGTGTGAACACTCATCACAGGAGAGAAACAGGGGATGGGGATTGTTGTGGCGAGCCACGGGTCTTGGTCAGAGAACCGGTGCTCTTGAGGTTCCGAGTGAAACCTGGCGATGATAGAACGGCGGTGAGCGAGGAGGAACCCTGGAAAACGACGGAAAATTCGTACATGTTTACGGGATGTGGCCATAGTGGGGACTAGTGAGGACAGCTTAGGCCCGTCCGCGGTAGCACCCGCGGGATAGGCCTCCCAAGCAAAATCCTCGAAAGGATGTGAGGTTGTGCTTGAAGACTAGGTATTGGTTTGGCTGCCAGCGCGACCTGCGCGTGATACCACTTAAATTAAAGGGTGATGCACTATGCTGGTCTTGACCCCGCGCCCGAAGTTGCAGTGGCGGAATCGTACTTCCCGTGGTGCCATTTCTATCCGATTTAGATGCCCAGGAGAAGTAGAGAAGATGCAAGCAAGTAGTGGTCTCGAAAGAATAGAGTGTAATCTAATTGAAACCGTCCCTAATTAACCGACTATTCAGCTACTTAAGGGATGTTCAAATGAAAGTAAAACGTCCAAGCCGTTGCCAGGATATCCGTTCTTGCATTGTTCGAACTGTTACCACACTTGGTCTTAGCGAAAGGCCAAGAACATATGTATACACCACCGGAATTTTGGAACATTTTACTGAGCCGATATATCCCGTTATAATGTTCAACTACTAAAGGTATGCAATATCCCACGAATCCGATTACGCAGTATTTGATAGTTCGATGCTTAGCAATATGGTATTCTATATAATCTTTGAAAACTCCCTTCGAATTGCTACTTTCAATTATGAGCTGAAGAAAGACTTCGTACAGGTGAGGCGTGTTTGCCTTTGGTCCAACCCGTCCAGCCTAAATGTGTACAAAAAACACGAGACATAATAGCATTATGGTCCCAATCTCTATATAATTAGAGAAACGAGAATGTATTACATGCGGACGGTGTGTACGTTTCACATCAAATTAAAAAAAACCGCCATGGATTTGTACGCATGTTGTCAGAACTGACCAACCGTTATGAGTACGAGAATACCCGCTATGACGCTCATGAAACAGAGCTCAATTAGCGCATCACGGACCTTCAAGCTAAAGGGGCACCCTCCAAGCAAGGAACGATTGCATCACTCTGATATTTTACCGTACAAACGTTTAGCAACTAATTTGTCGTTGATCGTTGTTCACAGCGACATGTCAGGCATAAAGATTGAATGGAGCGAATAAGAGTGGGCGCCTGATCCTTGAGATCAATCGACTACTTTGGAATGAAGAGCGATATGTTATCGACGACTGTTGTGGAGTAGCGGGCTCACGGTTTTGTGTAAGCTTGCCCTCGCACAAACCCGATGCGGCCGAATCGATGGCTGCGTCAGGTATTTCCCCGGACTTGTAGTAGCGTATCTCAGGTCAGAGTGGAGATGTAGCTAGGGCAGAGTCTTGTTGCGGTGTGGGTTGTCTCAATAGACGTGTGTCAGTTGTGACGACGTCTTCCGGCCTTGTTCACCTTCAGTCGTGGGGTTTTGTCCGCGGTCGTGCGGCGTTATCGGGCCGGCATTTCCAAGGGGGTGTGGGGCGTTATCGGGCCACCACTCGTTCTTCGTATCCCGCGTCCTGTTATCGGAGGACACTTCGACGGTATTCTTTTACGTGTCCCTCACTACGGGCACGGGGTTTTGGGGGTGAGTTCACCAACCAATCCGGACGTCAGGGGGCCGCACTTATCGAGGCGGCTATACTTGCCGAGCGCTGGAGGGTCTTCAGACGTAGACACGCGAAGAAG
>NBNE01000622.1:0-19355 GCA_002215365.1 Phytophthora megakarya
ACCATCTTACGCAACTTCAGTGGCGTCTTCGAACCTGGTACCATCACACTGGTGCTGGGCCAACCCAGTTCCGGCAAGTCGTCGCTCATGAAGGTACTAAGTGGCCGCTTCCCACTAGAGAAGAGAGTGACGGTGGAAGGAGACATCACGTACAATGGGGTGCCACAACAGGAACTGGGTAGTCGCTTGCCGCAGTTTGTGACGTACGTGGATCAGCACGACGTCCACTTCCCGACGCTCACTGTGAAGGAGACACTCGAGAACGCACACGCTTTCACGGGTGGGGAGCTAAAACGTCGAGGTGGTGACTTACTAACAAACGGGACTATGGAGGAGAACCTGGAGGCGCTGAAGACTGTGCAAATGCTGTTCCAACACTACCCAGATATTGTCATCGAACAGCTTGGACTGCAGAATTGCCAAGACACTATCATCGGTAACGCGATGCTGCGTGGTGTGTCAGGCGGTGAACGTAAGCGCGTCACTACAGGTGAGATGGAGTTTGGCATGAAATACATGACACTCATGGACGAGATCAGCACTGGACTTGACAGTGCCACAACCTTTGATATCATCACCACTCAACGTAGTATCGCAAAAACCCTGGGGAAAACAGTCGTGATTTCGTTGTTGCAACCATCACCGGAGATTTTTGCTCTTTTCGATAATGTGCTGATTTTGAATGCTGGCGAGGTGATGTACCATGGCCCTCGTGACCAAGTGTTATCGTACTTTAAGAATCTGGGCTTCTATTGTCCACCTCACCGCGATACGGCAGATTTCTTGCTCGATTTGGGCACGAACCAGCAGAACAAGTATCAAGATTCACTCCCTACAGGCATGACAAGGCACCCTCGTTGGCCAGCCGAATTCGGACATATTTTTCAATCCTCAGACACTTATCGTAACACTCGAGATCGTTTGGATGAACCATGGAAAGACGAATTGATTTCTAGCGTTGACGAGATCATGAAATTGACACCGGAATTTCAACAATCACTTGTTGAAAATGCGCTCACTGTAACGCGGCGTCAAATGATAGTGGCGATACGAAACAAAGCGTTTATCCGTGTTCGAGGTCTCATGGTAATAGTGCTCGCTCTGTTGTACGGCAGTTTGTTTTATCAGCTGGAGCCCACCAACGTTCAGATGACTATGGGGGTCTTGTTTCAGAGTTTATTCTTCCTCGGGCTGGGCCAATACGCACAAGTTCCAGGATATTGTAGCATCCGTGGCATTTTTTACAAGCAGCGCCGAGCCAATTTCACCCGCACTTCCGCATATGTGTTGGCTTGTTCAGCGAGCCAAATTCCATGGGCACTTGCAGAGACGATAGTTTTTGGTACAATTGTTTACTTTGGCTGTGGCCTTGTTGCCACTGTGGAGAATTTTCTGCTATACGAGCTGCTAGTGTTCCAGACGCTAATGGCGTTCGCAGCATGGTATTTTTTCATGGCGGCAGTCACACCGGATATGCACATTGCCAAGCCTGTATCAATGGTGTCCATCTTTACGTTCGTGGTATTCGCAGGTTTCGTAGTCCCAAAGAACCAGATCCCGGACTATTTCGTTTGGATTTACTGGTTGGACCCGATTGCTTGGTGTTTGCGGGCGGTGGCCGTCAGTCAGTATCACTCGTCTGAATTCGATACTTGTGAACACGACGGGATAAACTATTGCGCGGAATACGAGATGAAAATGGGCGATTACTTCTTGTCATTGTACGACGTACCGTCCGACCAGAGCTGGGTGTGGCTCGGAATTGTTGCACTCTTTCTCATTTATGCCTTGTTCATGACTCTTGCTTGGGTCACCCTTGAGTACAACCGCTACGAAAGTCCCGAACATATCACTATGACAGCGGATACCGCAGAACTCACTGCAACGGATGACTATACACTAGCCACGACACCCAGGAACGGGGAAAAGCCTTTAACCAGTGATTCTCAGAGCGACGAGGTCAAGCTCAACGTTCGAACAACTACTAAGAAGTTCGAGTCTGTCACTATCGCTTTTCAAGACTTGTGGTACTCCGTGCCAGATCCACACAACCAAAAGGAATCACTGACACTACTGAAAGGTATCAGCGGATATGCTCTTCCTGGATCGATAACGGCACTCATGGGCTCAACTGGCGCAGGCAAGACGACACTCATGGATGTAATTGCCGGTCGCAAAACTGGAGGCACCATCCAAGGCAAAATACTTCTTAACGGGTACGAGGCGTCCGGCCTTGCCATCCAGCGTTGTACGGGATATTGTGAGCAAATGGACATCCACTCGAGTGCCTCCACCATTCGTGAAGCATTGACGTTTAGCGCATTCCTTCGTCAAGACAGTTCGGTATCCGACAATCAAAAGTACGACTCAGTGGAAGAGTGTCTTGACCTACTGGACCTTCGAAGTGTTGCGGATGAAATTGTGCGTGGAAGTCCGACGGAGCGCATGAAGCGTCTGACAATTGGAGTGGAATTAGCCGCCGACCCGAGAGTATTGTTCTTGGATGAACCTACAAGTGGTCTGGATGCTCGCTCCGCTAAGCTTATCATGGACGGTGTACGCAAGGTGGCAGACACAGGTCGCACTATTGTGTGCACGATTCACCAACCTTCCACCGAGGTATTCATGCTTTTCGATAAACTTTTGTTGTTGAAGCGCGGTGGTGAGACGGTGTACTTTGGTGACTTGGGCAAACGTGCGCAGACTATGGTTGATTACTTTGAGGCGATTCCGGGCGTGATGCCAATTCAGTTAGGGTACAACCCTGCTACGTGGATGTTGGAGTGTATTGGTGCAGGTGTAAACCACTTGCACGACAACCCGGTGAACTTCGTGGACGTCTTCAATGCGAGTGAATTGAAGCGCAAGACGGATCTGCAGTTGGCTTCGGAGGGTGTGGCTGTACCAGTGCCTGGATCAAGTGAAGTGATTTTTAGCAAGAAACGAGCAGCGAACTCATTGACACAGATGCAATTTTTGGTAAGGCGGTTCATAGACTTGTACTGGCGCACACCATCGACGAATCTCACGAGACTGGTGATCATGCCTCTTATGGGCTTACTTTTTGGTCTGGTCTACGTTGGCACCGACTACAACTCGTACCAAGGGATCAATGCAGGTGTTGGTATGGTTTTTCTCACGTCATACTTCACTGGTGTTGTGTCATTCAACAGTGCACTACCAATTACTTCAGAAGATCGACCAGCATTCTACCGTGAGCGAGAGGCACAAACATACAGCGCGTTTTGGTACTTTGTGGGCTCCACTGTGGTTGAAATCCCGTACGTCTTTTTGTCCATGCTGCTCTACACTATCGTCTTCTACTGGATGGTGGGTTTTAGTGGATTTGGAACTGCTGTTCTGTACTGGATCAATACGTCGCTGATGGTGCTCCTACAAACGTACATGGGTCAGCTACTGATTTACTCGTTACCCAGTATTGACGTCGCGGCGCTTGTGGGGATTATGGTTTACTCAATCACAATTTTGTTTTACGGCTTTAACCCTCCTGCGAGCGAAATCCCGGCCGGATACCAGTGGCTCTACACAATCACCCCACAGCGATACTCAGTTGCGATTCTAGTGGCTCTGGTATTTAGCGATTGCGACGAACTCCCCAATTTCAACATGGAAATGAATCAGTATGTGAACATCAGTAGTGGCCTCGGATGTCAGCCAATGACAAATCCACCAACAAGTATCGATCATATCAGTATCAAGGAGTACGTTGAATCGACGTTCGAGTACAAGCACGACGAAATCTGGCGCAACTTTGGGATCGTTCTACTCTTTGTTGTTATTCTACGGGTGATGGCGCTGCTTTCATTGCGGTTCATCAACCACCAGAAAAAGTAAACCTTGCGGAATTGAAAGTTAGTAAACGTAGTGCCATTCATGTAAAAGTACATGCAACCAACAATAATAATGCTGCTCGAAGTAAACGAAGTACTCATACTGAAGTATTTGATTTAACATGCTTTGATACTCGTGTTTTTCCTTACATCAAGTTTGAATCCGATTTAAGTAGCCCGGAACTTGTCGAAGTTTGCTTTTTTGTCCTTATACTTTAATTGTGTAGAGCAGTCAACGTTTTTCAAAGGGCACCCACCATTGCACGCAATACCGCTGCCTCCTTTTGATATACACTTTCATCTCACTAAGGTGTTTGTATAGATATCCGCGCCTTCGCTCATGTTCATCTCTGTGGAGATTTTCTTCTCCATTGTGTTCAAGTGCTCAAGCTCATGCAATTTCCGATCCAGGTCAGTTTGGACCTGGAAAGTATACCATTTATGTATAATAGTTCTTGTTCGTAACGGTGGAAATTTTCTGTTCGTCATGGACAGCTCCGATCTCGTCCTCTGACGCATGCGTATCCAGAGTATTACTCTGCACATCATCCGATAGTTCCTCTTCACGCTTCTTGTTAATTTGCCGAGATAAATCGATCTACTCACTCATGATATTCTTGTTTGTTCTTGAAGTACGGTTACGTCATAGTAACAAAATTACCTCGCTATCACTCGTGCTAAGTGACGAATCATTGCAGTCCACACGCCTTCGGCTGACCAATCAACTCAAAAATGATAAAATCTGCACGACCACAGTCTAGCAAAGTGTATTGATGAATTTGCAGGACTCATTTGCTACGACTGCTCCTTCCGACCAACTTACCGAATTTTCCAACGAAAACACGGTGTCGAGCACAGGTGATCTCAATTGTTTCACCTTCTCGCTGGACAGAGCCAACTATTTTAGCTTTGGCACCAAATTCCGCCTCCTTCACGGGATGCATAAGAGTGACGGAGCGCTTCAGTAGTGCTTTTCTTCAGAAATACTTTTCAGCATTTGCCTTCGTTTCAAGCTCCATTCTCCATACCTCAAGTCAATGGAGTGGGGCTTCAGTTCTTCTTGCCACTTCTGTCAACGACTTGGTTCGTCCAGACACTCGAGTTTCAATTGTGCGACGTACAGGACCTGTCCCCTTGAATCAAAATGGTCTCACTCCAAAAGGGCGAAGGGCGTCACAGCATACTGTAGCTTGTTTGACTGGTATTACCGTTGTCAGCGATTTCCACTAAAGCCTTCCTCTATGGTGAATCAAGCTATGTCTACTTCCCAGCAAGACATGCCGTACGGAATAAGAGCATTTTGTTCGTCTAGAACACGCCATAAGAGCAATTTGGTGTATTTTCCCCATTAACCGCGATCGAACCGGTCATGTGAACCGCGGACCGTCGCGGGGTAGGGCGCGTTTAGCCTTGACTTTAGTATACTTATCTTGATCTTCGTATCCCCGTAGCCTCCTACCCATTCATTTGGAGCGCGGTTGGGCGTTTGGGCTTCACTCTTCGCTCGAATTCATCCTCGGAAACTCTCTCAACATGGCGGAAGTTGCAACTGAAGTGAAGCTCTTTAACAAGTGGTAGGTAACAAAGTACTAAACGTATCAGAGCGTGCAGTAGCGCATCGGACGCACAAGACAGCGACGATTCGTCGGGTGTAGGTGGCTTCACTCCACGTGGTCTACAGCCTCCGCAACTTTCGATCGACTACAGCTCCGAATTAAATCAGAATAAACACTAATACAGGGCTCTTGCTGCGCCACAGGTCGTACGATGACATCAGCATCGCGGCGGACATCTCCCTGGAGGACTACATCGCCGTGAAGGGCAAGGCCGCCACGTTCCTGCCCCACACGGCGCAGCGCTACCAGAAGAAGCGCTTCCGCAAGGCGCAGTGCCCCATCACGGAGCGTCTCGTGAACGCGCTCATGCGCAAGGGCCGCAACTCGGGCAAGAAGCTCAAGGCCACGCGCATCGTGAAGCACACGCTGGAGATCATCCACCTGCTGACGGACAAGAACCCGCTGCAGGTCGTCGTGGAGGCCGTGATCAAGTCGGGCCCCCGTGAAGACTCGACCCGCGTCGGCTCGGCCGGTGTCGTCCGTCGCCAGGGTGTCGATGTGTCCCCCTTCCGTCGCGTCAACCAGGCGCTGTACCTCATCGCCACCGGTGCCCGCGAGGCGTCGTTCCGCAACGTCAAGACCATCGCCGAGTGCCTGGCTGACGAGCTGATCAACGCGTCCAAGGGCTCGTCCAACAGTTACGCTATTAAGAAGAAGGACGAGATCGAGCGTGTGGCCAAGGCCAACAGATAAGCGGAGCGTGAATGTCGAGGGTGTAGCCAAGGCTTCGGGACCCCGGTTTTAGGTGCTGGCTGCGTTGGAATTGACTTCTACCCTCGACGACGTGACCCGATTAAGGACCGCCTTGCTTTTATTCTGCTTCCTGGAATAAATGTGATACACCGAGTTGTTGAGAGCACCAAACACGTCTCCGTTCTTCCGTTTGAGTGTATTGTTCTGTAGGTTAGTCGAGTACCCCGTCCAAGTCGACGTCTGTCTTGCCGCTGCGCAGTTGTTTGATGATAGCTTTGAGACGGTTCACTTGCTCGCTTTCCGAGATCTCCGTTCTTCCGTTTGAGTGTATTGTTGTGTAGGTTAGTCGAGTATCCCGTCCAAGTCGACGTCTGTCTTGCCGCTTCGGAGTTGTTTGATGATAGCTTTGAGACGGTTCACTTGCTCGCTTTCCGAGTTTTTGTTGGCGTTGTTCGTGATGAGCTTCACGCGGGACGCGTACGTGAGCGAAGTCACAGTCTCTTCCTGGATGGAACGAGTGAGTTTGTCTAACTATTTTGTCATGGTATGCAGCGTACCTGGTTGTAGTCTGCCGGTGAGATATTCACGAACATGAGCTGGATCAAGACAATATCAGTACGTGGTGGAATGCAAGGGAAGCTGTGGCTCACCGTCTTGGCATTGCCACCGAGCGAGTCTTGCATCAATTGCGTCAACTATCGTCAACAAGAGAGAATTCAAGCGTTAGACGGACGATCAATTAGTTCAAACTTGGATGCTTACCTTGTTGTTGCGATACGGAATGAACTTCTCGTTTGTCGACAATGCGAACAGAGAATTCAAATGTTAGACGATCAACTTCGACAGTCAAGCTTAAACTTATGCTGATACCTTGTTGTTGCGATACGGAATGAACTTCTCGTTTGTCGACAATGCCGAGATGACGTCTCCAAGAGCTACAAGAAATTCAGAGTGAGCGATCAAGCAGACACTGAGTGAACAAGTGTGGCAAGTACCGCTGAGACTCTTGTTAATGGCTTGAGCTTCTTTGAGACGATCGGCTGTGGCTCCAGTTTTACCTGCACGCTCGGAACCTGCGAGATCGACAAGACTGAGCTTGCCGACGGTGGTGGCTTTCGTGGTTTTGTTGTAGCTTTCCACAAGCAGCGAGAAAATGGAGTGACTGCGACTGCTCTCGGCGTTCATCTTGGTGGCACCGACCTGACGTTTCTTGTTGGCAGCCTCAAACAACCTCAACGTTTGATCTGGAGTCGTGCACTTCTTGAGCGTCGCATTCTGCACGACAACCATACCTTTTTCGTTCTTCTTGATCTCCAGTTTGTTATCGTGAGAACCTCCACCTTCCATGAGGTGGAACAAATCGATGAGTTGGTCATTGTACAGCTCCAACATCGTGGCTTGAAAGCTCACCGTGAAGTTGGCTTTGCCTTCTTCGGCCAACGCGAAAAGATGATGAATTGCTCGTGGACTCAACCCCTGGTCACTTTCACTACCGGTCATAGTGAAAGTTTTACCCGATCCGGTCTGTCCGTATGCGAAAATGCACACGTTGTAGCCGTCTACAGCGCTCTGAAGGAGGTTTTTCGTGTCTTCGAAGACTTGCATCTGCGTACTCGCAGGTGAAAAAACTTGGTCGTAAGCAAACGTTTTTGCTGCTCGTTGGCCTCCACTAACTTCGAGCGAGAACTCATCGATGAATTTGACACACGTCAAACAGCCTCGATCATTTTCCGAGCCACTCATGGGACGGCATCGTGCATACACACGAATTTTCCCTTTCATGTCTTCGATCTGGTTGTAGTATTTCTTTCGTAGTGCTTGTTCTTCTCGGTAACTCGTTTCCAGTGTTGCGTACTGCGTTTTAGCTTCACGAAGCTCATTATTCAGTGGAGTTACCAATGCTGCTTGCTCACGTAATTGAATCACTTCGCCTTCAAGTTGTCCAAGTTGTTTCGCTTTACCACCTGCAACGCCAAGTTCTTTTTGCAGAGCTGCAGTTTGTTCCTGTAAATCTTGTGAAGCTTTGTGCGCTGCCTGAAGTTGCTGTGTGAGCGTTGCAACCTCCTTCTTGGCAGCTTTTTCGTTGTCTTCGAGGGCTTTTTTGTGTTTCTTCTCCATATCCGCTACACGTCGATCCGAAGCTGCTGTATTATTTCCTCCTGTGTTGTTACTTCCACCACCACCTCCACCATTTGCTAGTTGTGTCTCTGTTTTGGCAAGAGCTGCTTCAAGTTGTGAGATTTTTACACGATCAGCTTTCGCTTTCGCTTCTAGCGTTCGTAACTTTTGTTTAGCCTCTTCAAGAGCTTTACCGCCACCTGCAGTTGAAACAGAGGTGGTGTTGCTGGAACTCTGAGGTGGAGAACTCTTCTTTTTGTGATGTTTCGGGTCTTCTTTCTTCAGTTCAGCTTTCTGCTGCTTCTTTTCCAGCATTTGCTGCCTTTTCATTGCTGCAGCGGCTGCTGTGGCCTCTTTCCGAGCATTTCGTTCAGCTAATCGAGTCACGGCTTGCTGCTCTCGAGTATTTAACCATTCCTCACAATTATCACGAACTACATCGAGCTGCTTTCGAAGTGTTTGAGGACCTCGGGCTGGTGGAAGACGTGAAGACTCACCCAACACACGTTTGAGTGCAGGTGCCAATTGCCGTCGCTGCTTGTCGTTAAGTACCTGAAGCTCCGATATACATTTTTCAGCGCATTTTGCGTACGTTTGGTAACATTTCGCTTTGTCTCCGCGATTGAATAGCACTTTGCCACGATTGATTGCGTCTGTTATCAATTGAACTAGTTGAATTGATCGAGCAGCGTCCTCTTTCACTTCTTGGCTTTCTTCCTCCTCAGGTTCTTCTTTTTCATCAATATCTTGATCGACTGCTTCATCTTCATCCTCTTTCGGCTCTGCAACTTCAAATTCATCTTCATACTCGTCTTCTTCTTGGTCTGTAGTCTCGATAGTGCTAGCTTCAAGAACATCTGAGGCTTGATCGTTGTCAATGCTGCTTTCATTGACAATTGTTCTAGTACCTCCTGGTTTTGCTTCGCTAGGTGGAAACAAGTCACTATCATGTGCCTCAGAGAGTTCCAGATGCAACCTCAACTGCTCGATTTCCGATTCAAGCCGATTCTTCTCCGTTCGACGGTGCTCAATTTCTTGAGATAAGCTCGTGATTTCATTCTGAAGTGATAGCCGTTGCTGTTGCAGTTGAAAATCACTCTCTTTCTCTCGAGCTTTCGCTTCCTCCTTCAGATTTTGATCCTCAGCATTCTGAGCCACGATTTCTTCAGTATTCGACTGAGGTGGCACATTTTGTGAAGATGGTTCTTCGTAGCTCGGACTTTTTGCAGTAAAAGTTGAAGGAATTGAAGCCTCTTGTAGCTGTAGGTGTGCAGTGACAAGTTCGGTTGGTTCAGGACGTGCCATTTTATCGCTCTGCTCTGGAAGTTGTGGAGTACTGACGACTGCTAACTGAGACCGAAGCTCCTGCACTTCCTTTTCCAATGCTGCAACAGCTTCAACATGAGAATCGCTCGTATCAGCATCCGTTCCGTTATCTCTAGTGGAGATGAAAGCTTCAACGCCAATGTCTTTGGTGCCAATTGAAGCTGTGGCTGGACGCGAATTTGGTTGTGACGGTGTACGTGATGTTGCTTGCGAAACTGGGCGTGAATCTTTTTCACTGGAGCTACAGCTACTCAAGTCCTCATGAGTATCTTCATCGTTTTCGTGTTCTTCAGCAACTCGACCAGTTCGAGGAGACTTCACCACAGCAGATCCCAAGCCAGACCAGCGACTTGAAGCATCAATGCGTAAAGCCAATTCACGATGTTGTTGCTTGAGAGCTGTCACAAGAGCTTTTTGCGCGCTGAAAGCGTTCTCAGCCTCTTTGAAAGCTATGTATTTTTCCTTCACCTGGGCTTTCTCCTCGATTGTCGGTTCTCGTCCATACTGACCCTGGAATGCATTAAGCCAATTTTTGACTGCAGCTTTGACTATCTTCTTGGCTTTTGTCAGTTCTTCGAGCTTCTCTTTGGCCTCATGCAGTGCAGATTTCGAGCGTATTAGTGCAGTATTGCGCTCTCGAGCGACCTCAACTTCGCTTTCGTACTTGTTCTTGTCTAATGGCAGTGTCGGAATGTCAGTGACAACTTCATTCATGACATGCATAGATTTTGCTGCTTCTTTCAGCTCTTCCTCGGTTTGTGTCGGAGCATCAGAAGTAGTTCGTGGAGTTTTACTAGATTCCCCCTCTATCGTCACAGCAACAGCATGAACTAGCAGCTCCACAGTCTCTCGAACTGCTTGAGCTTCGATGAAGTCAAACCGCTCACGAGCAATTTTCAGTCGACGCTCTAGAATTTCTTCACGAGAACCGGCAGCTTTTGCTTTCGCCTTGAGATCACGAAGTTTGGATTGGAGGTTCTCGGCTCGCTTTGCTTCAGCAATTTGCTGCTTCTTATCAACTACGTTGTCGATCAAAAAGTAGATAAACCGTTCGACTTCTAGGTTTGCAGCAAAATGCCTTCGGAGCTTGGCCTCATGGTTCAAGAAGCTTTGATGCTGCGTTTCCAAGTCTGATCGAGCACTGCGAAGGTGACTATCAACACGCATCGCTTCTCCGAGTGCATCTTCACTACACATTTGCAACTCGTTCCGAAGTTGTTGCTGAGCTCGTTCTCCTGTACAAGCTGCTGCTTGAGATACCCGTGCGATCTCATCGAGAGCTACTTTTTGCTCTTTTGCAAATTCATCCTCATGAACTTGCAACGCACATTCAAATTCTCTTCGCCAAGCTTCATGAGCTGCTAAATGCTGGATACGCTGTTTCTCTTGCTCATCAAGAAGTGTCTGCTTTTCTTTGGCGTGAAGTTCTTCACGAACAACACCAGCTTTTTCCAGTTCCACATACTTGTCCTGTGATTCTTTTATCTTACTTTCAGCCCGGTCTTTAAGTGCTTGTACACGTGCTTCATGTCGTTCCTGGGTATTTTTCTCAATATTGCGGTAGTGTTCGAGAATTTCATTAAGTTTTTGAACTTGTTCGGCTTTCATTGCGTGCATATCTGCAACCACTTTGCTCATTTGTGCTCGTGCTAATGCCACAGGGATGTATGTTTCTTCTCGCTCCTGAGTTGGAGCGGGAGGCAGTGCACCCATTTCCAGGACTTTACCAGCATGGAAATTCGTAGTGAGCGGGAGCGGTGCAACCTGAACGAGACTTGTAGATGATAACAAAGAATCGTTGTTAAGGTTTCGTGAGGTATTCGCTGTCGGTAGTTCTTGAGTGACCATGGTTTGATCGATTCGTGGCGATACCGCACTAGATTTCGAGTCCGAGATCGTCATTTTTGATAATGGTGAACGAGGTCCTTAGCAGAAAAGATACGTGAGGTATTCGCTGTCGGTAGTTCTTGAGTGACCATGGTTTTATCGATTCGTGGCGATACCGCACTAGATTTCGAGTCCGAGATAGTCATTTTTGATAATGGTGAACGAGGTCCTTAGCAGAAAAGATTAATACACTGACAAGAGGATCATGCAGTCGTGGAAATGAAATGGTAAGAATTCTACGTCATGCTGCTGCAACGGACTTTGCTAAATTGGACGCTTCCTCTATTTCAACTTTAGTTTGTCAATCTACTCGTACGGTTCATCTTCGAGATACATAGTGCTATGTGATCGTTTTCGAGATTGATGCTGAACACTTGTCTCCTGTTCCTGCAAGTGTGGGAATTTTAGCAACGGAGTGAGCAATGCACAGGCCAGGATGATGAAACCCGTGTAAAGCAAACCAGTGCTGTATCCGCTAGTGCTGCGGAAGATGATTCCGTAGATCACTCCACCCAAGTTACCACCTGCACCAACTAGACCATTGACGGTGCCAGTGTGTTGTTCGTTCAGGTACGGGACGATGCCGTAGGTGGAACCACCCGTTGCTTGAGCTGCAATGGCGACGAGCACATAGAGACAAATGCACGCACCAAGTGACTCAAGTTGGCTCAGAGTAAGCACTAACGCTCCCAGTACACACATCAACGTGAACTGAACGAACTTTCGACCACGCATTCCCAGTCGGCGATTCACTGTGTCCGAAGCCAATCCACCCAAAGCACGAGCGAACATGTTCATTAGTCCGAAGGAAGATGCCACGGTAGCTGCGTTGGTCTTTGACAACAAATAGCACAGATTGCTATCTGTCGGGGTGCAGTTCTTCTCAGTGAATTGCGTGTAAAAGTAGAGCGCGCCCATGTTGTTGAGCTGTAGTTCCGTGCCGAAGCATGCGGCGTAGTGAGCGATCATGACCAGCACATTCAAGTCGGACAGTACAATTTTGAACGACTGGAGCATGGTCATGGGTTTCGGTTGCGCACCCTGTGTCATGGGAAGGACGCTGGAGCTACCGCTAATACTGATCCGGGCTGGTGCAGCTCGACCATTTTGCTCTGCTTGTCGTTTGGTGTTCATGAGCTCTTGAAAATCACCCGTCGGACAACTGTCAACAGCAAAGCGGATCACTGTGCCCATGATGATCATCAACACTGCAGGCAACGCAATGGTGATCCGCCATCCCAAGTCCTCAGACACACGGCCGCTTGAAGTGATGGCCTCGTACACGAACGGTAGCACTAGAAAAGCAAAACCAATACCAGACAGACCCAGTCCACCGGTAATGGCATTGGCAGTACCAGCCACGTTGCGTGCAAAAGTGATAGTCGTCCAGTACTGACTGGAGACGAAGACACAGCCGACGAGTCCAATGAAGAACCGCACAATGAGCAAACTCGTTGCTGAGTTCACGAAAGCCGCACAGACAATAGGGATCGCACCAAACCACAACACCGAGCTCTGCACAATTTGCGGACCAAATCGGTCTAGCAACGGACCGGATGCGATACGAGAGATGATGGTACTAGCAGTACTAGCAATGTCGGAATTGAGCACTTCTCCTTCGGTAAGCCCCAAATGTGTCTTGATCACCGGCATCAGCGGTGGAATAGCGTACCAGCCGAAGAAACCCATGATCCCCGAAATCCACGACAGATAGAAGATGCGCATGTGCGGTCGAAGCATACTGCACGGCTTGATCTTGGTAGCCCGGTCGAATTGCTGGTGGTCTACTGGTAGATCATAAGTCTTGGCAGGGATCACCTCGGGTTCGTCGACAAGGAAATACTCCGTGTGTGGTGTTTGTGCTGGTGACGGTAACCCACTCAGTTTCGACAGCTCTCGCGTTCGTGGGGTCAGTTGAAGTGAACTCAACGACAGACGCCGCGACGGCAACTGGTACGGTGACGGCGAAGCTTGATCAGCTTGAGGAGCCATCTTCGATGTGAGCACAATGCAGTAAATAATGGAATGACCTCAAGTCGGAACCAGAACTCGACCAAAACATTGCTACGTTTGACATGTCCATACGGCCGTAGGATCCGGAATGCAAGGCAAATTCGCGTGCAGTCGAATTGGATGCATACATAAACAAAGGCAAACGATTTGTGCGGACAGCAACGTGCGTACCTGATCGACGTAGATGAGACCGCCGACATTTCTGCCTCGTCACTTGCAGTTTCTGAAGTTTTTGCGCACCTCCCCGCCAATCAAACGGCACGAGTCAGACTGGCTTATGCGCATTTGCCTTGCGGGTTATGCCGTGGGCGGCACGCGGCACGAACTGAGTTGCCATTGGCCGAACGACTTGCGTTTTCGCCGTCGAGATGGCGGCATATCACGTCGCAGATTGGCCATAGTCGAGAGATCTGGTTCCAGTCGAGCTCGCAAAACCGTGAGCATTCTCCTGCAGACTGCAACACCATGACGATGGCCATTTTGTACGTTCGCGCTGCTCGATTTCACGAAGAAGAGGTTATTAGAACGTGGAATGCAAGCACATGCATCGATACCCTCCAAAATACAAAGACAAGCAGTGATGCTGCTTCGTGGGGGCACGTGGTACTCCAGTTGAACGCGCTTCAACTTCTACGTACTTCCACGCAGTTAGGATCGTTTTCCTGCATCTTAGCGTGCCATTGGGCAGCTAATTGAGTTGGTCCTTCAACTCGGTGCAGTAGTGCCAAATGATCGCGACGAATGACCTTCATCCTGAGGAAAAAGCATTCAATATTTTCATTGTAGTTCTCTTGATGAATGACTTACCTTTGAACGAGCGCTGCCACTTCGCTCTGAGCATCCAACTTGGCGCTTTCTTGTTCTCGACAGTTCTTTTGCTGTGCCTGAAGATCTCTGTTGCAAGAAACAAACACCTTCAACTCAGCAATTAAGCGACAGACAGTGCACAAGATGCATTGTCACCGGTACGCAATTTGAAGAGCATGATCCTTGCTCGTCCGAACGCTTTTTTCTTCTGTAAACAACAGCATAAATTATGTGTCTCAGAAATTGTAGTTCAAGCCCGTATAACCCACCGTTAAGCTGAGCCTTTAATTGCTGGGTCTCTTCTTCTAAAGCATTCGAGTGAGCCTTGGTTTCCTATAGAACAACACACATACGTCAAACAGTAAGATTCAGCAGCGCGTAGAGCTGACGACACTAATATCCGTCATTTACGTCGAGGAATGTCGATAGTTTCTGCAATCTGGTCTCGGTTTTCTCCCGTTGAGACTTCTCGCTTTCCCATTCGATCCGCATTCGTGACAACGTTTGGTTCGAATGACGGAGTTCGAGGTCCATCTTCCGGAATTCGTCCGCTGCCCTCTTTTCTAGAGCGTCACGGTGCTCCTACAAGAATGGATTAGAAATCACTTAAAGGTGTTCGTTTGTTTTGAATTTTCATTACCTGAGTGGACTTCCAGTTTTGCCGGTCACTTTGGTACTGCTCCTGTAGTCGATCACGTTCTTGTGTCACAGAATGCCTAGAAATCACTTCCAGCTTAACAAACAGAACAAATTAGACGCAATGCTTCCTTCATGGTCATCAAAAATATAACTTGTACCTGAATCTGCCCATGCATCGTTGATATTTGGGTTCGGGCGTCTTCGAGTTCACTCGACATCTGCTCCAATCTAGTACACAAAGTTAACCTCTCAACAAGCGTGATACTTTACAATGAGGGATTTCGCGGCTTACGCTTGAGAATTCCGCTGAATTTGCAGCATCAATTGCTTATTCTCGTGTTGCTCTTCTTTCAGTTCCTGTTCGAACCGTTCATATTCTCGCTGTCAACAGACATGCTGTTGTTATGCGTGATATTGATAATCAAATTAAAACGAGTACTTGCGTACCACTTGTACTTGGAGCTTCGCAATCTACGTAAATGCACCATACGTTAGCACTGAATGATGTTATGAATTTATCCTATGTCATGGCATACAAATTACCTGCTCCTGCATCTCTTCTGCAAAACGCAAAATTTCCTCCCGCTCCTTTGCGATTTCGTTCAGTTGTTCATCACGTTGGCGCCGAATTTTTGACATCTCTTCGATGAGTTGCGCTTGATCCTGCTTAGTTTGTTCTAGGGCTTTTAGCTTATCTTGGTGTTCACTGAAATAGTCATGTTAGGACGATCTACATCGCCAAATTCATCAACAAATGATTCAGTCCTACCGAATACAGGCAATGGAAGATTGATATTCGTCTTGAGCAAGTTTCAGACTCGCAGCAAGCTCACGCTTTTCTTTCTATCGACACAAATGTTGGTCGTGAATCTCCACGTAGTATAAGTCCCTTCATTTCTCTGATCTTACCTCTCGATCTTCCAACCACCGTTCTCGCTCAGCCAAATCACTCATTGCCGCGCGATATTTCGATTGAGACTGAACAAGTTCTTGATCAACAGCTTTCGAAACCTCAGCATACTTTTTCTTCAACTGTACGACAGTATTTCGATGTAAAATCACACATTTCGAAGTAATAAGAGAAATGTGCATTCTTCATGATATACTGTACCTCCTGGACATAAGTAGCCACCATCAGTGCTTGCTGTAAAAGTTCAGGCTTTGTTATTGACTGAAGATATTCTTTTGTGTCTCCAAGAATTGAACGCTGTAAAAGTTGATGTACAACGAGCTCAGCATTGGTTTCAGAGCTGTAAGCTGTCTTGAATGCTTTTGGTTGCTTCAAGTTACGTGTTATCCGTTTTTCTCTGGATGATTTAGGAGCTGGTGTCAAAAGTGCAACCTCCTTTGTTTCTCTTCTTTTTGCTGCTGATGAAGTCGTTTCGCTCTCTGAATCTCCAGCGGTACTGCGCGTTGATCCGTTCACATCGGTCCCCTTTTTCTTCTTGAGTGTTATATCTTTTGCGCTTCCTAACAATAAATTGGCCTCGACAATGTTTTCTTTTTCTCTGATCTCTTGTCGACGACGTGCAAGACTTGCTCGATCCATTGCAATTCTTCAACCGCGAGTTATAGCAGTTACTGATACGTGGCTGTTCAAAGATGTTAAATCCTAAAACTCGTGGCACATCGTTCAAACCATTTAGATGGTAGGATCTAAACTTTCCATGATGGTCTTGTGCATGTTCTGGGTCCAGCGATCCATACTCTCACGCAACTCGACCCACGCATCTTGCGGGACTGGAAAAACAGGACGCAGTAGGTGGTGGTAAGACCAAAGCGTCAAGACCACCGTTTTATCTTGTATTTCGTGTGGTTTCCCACTGTACGCTCGCACCTCCATGACAACATTCACATCCTTGCGAATGCGTGTTGTAGGACGATATGGGTACTTTTCATCCTCATCAACGAACTCCGAAACAATCAGTCCATACGAGTCAGCTTCGCAATACTCGTAAAACATAATCGTGTTCCATTCCATGTGTAGACCTTTCTCCGTCGTGGATACCAGTCGATGCTGCGCGATACCCGGTGACCCGTTATCATCATCCTCCCGAACTGTGAGGTGACCCGTTTTCTCTGAAATGCTGATTTCGCTATTCGACAGGAAATACACCACCAAATCGAACACCTGCTTGACACTTCGAGCAGGCTCAAACTGGGATGTCGTAAAACGAACGGACCAATAATCACCTTCATCGTTCTCAAAACGACGCTCCTCTGACATGGCATGGAGTGGATTGAGGTGCAACAGTTTTCGACTCATGAATTTACGAGCATCTTCGAGCTTCTGCGTCTTCATTGAGCGTAGAATATTCCGTCGGGCGACTTCATCAGTAGGCAAGCTTAGGTTCCGCTGGATAGGACTTCCACATTGAATACTCTGCAACACAAAACCAATTAACGTTAAAACCAATTAGTAACACAACATTAGAGTCAATCGGACGTACACAAATAGTGTAACCCGACATAATTGCTTGAATATCCACGAATATTTTCTGTTGCTTCTTCACGACATTGTGCAAGACGTTGGATGATACTTTCTCGTCCCCAGCATTCTTCGGTGCAATCGCCTGTTGCTGCAATTCTTTTATTTGCGTCTGTAGCTGAGCCAATTCGACTCGAAGACGCGCGATTTCTTCCTACGGTACAATTTGAGTTAGGTGGGTTTTATCGCTTTGGTGATACATGTATTAACCCTTAATATAGGTCTTTATGTCAGATACAGTACTTTTCGAAGCGTGTGTGATCCTTTCCGGTGCGCTCGTTTCCGTTTGCGTTCCCCTGAGACCTGTTCCGCCATGGACTGCGTACTACCGCGCTCGTTACCTTCGCTGTATCGCCCGCATTGAGGATCTGGTGCATTTCCCGCAGGCTTCCCTGGAAAAGCTGCAGTGTTAGGACCCATGTGGTTCTCAAGTTCGAAGTCGAAGTGAATTAACCGTTTACGAAATTGACAATACATGTAATTGATTTTTTTTAATTCATACTGTAGTACTACTAGTAGTATTTCAGTAGTAGTTTTAGTACTGAATTTTTAGTATTCAATTTTGTTTTTTTTAAATATCCAATTATTAAAATAATTGGATACTAGTAGTATTTTCATTTTCAGCCTCAGCTAGCATTTTCGAATTTGAGATTACCTGTATGCAGAATGCAACAAGATCAAAGACGTTCGTGCAAAGGTGTCAATGACAATTGGATTATGTATACCAAGTAGCTAAGTAGCCGCCACAGTTGTCGTCTACTTCTTCTGGTGGTTCACGAAGCGCAGGGCGAGCAGACCCAGCACACGCGTGAAGACGATGATGCCCAGGACGATGCCGAAGTTCTTCCAGATATCGCTGTGCTTCATGAGGAAGACGTCTTCCAAGTACGCCTTGACGGTCAAGTCCGAAGACAACGTAGGGGGTACTCCTGTCATGACCTGGCAGCCGATCTCCGAGCCGCCCTCGGTCGGGCAGTCACCGAACGCAATAGCCGCCACTAGAGCCAACGAATACTTCTGGGGTGAAGCGTGGTAGAGCCACTTGTAACCCTGCGGAATTTGGCTTCCAGGCGGGTTGAAGCCGTTGAACAGGAAGAAGATGGAGGCGAGCAGGATGCCGAACACTTGAGCCACCTCCACCGTCGGCATGAGGTACGACATGAGCTGGCCGAAGTAGGCCTGCCACAGAACATGCAACGACAAGTGTACCCAGTACGCCAAGAAGCTCTTGAGACCAGTAAAGCCGACCATCGGGTAGTACGGAGCCATGAACACCAGGGAAGCGAAGAAGACGTACGGGATCTCCACCACCGTCGACGCCACAAAGTACCAGAGCGCGTTGTACGTTTGGGAAGCACGCTCGCGGTAGAAAGCGAGACGGTCTTCGGACGCGATCGGCATGACACTCGTGAACGCGATGAAACCCATGAAACCAGTCGTGCAGAACAGCATACCCATGCCCGAGTTGATGCCTGCGTACGAGCTGTACTCAGCACTGATGTACGTGACACCGAACAAGACTCCGAGAACCAACGCCAGGAAGAAACGAGTCAGGTTGTATGATGCCGTACGCCAGTACATCCGGAAGAATCGCTGCATCAGGAATCTAGCCTGAGTCATCTCCGTTGCAGCGCGTTTGTCGCCATAAGTAAGTTCCGGAAGATCGGGGGACGGACGAGAAACACCCTCACGGTCCAAGTTCGACTGCAAGAATTGGAAGTGCTTGCTCGTCTGGAAAATCTTCACGAAATCTGTCTTGTCGCCGTTGCTGTTGCCCACACCAGCTCCGATCACCTCCAGCATCCAAGTCGCGGGGTTGTAGTTCTCATCCAGTCTGGCAACACCATCGATAGACTCGAAGTACGCGATCATCTCGCTAGCATTCTTTCCAAGTTCACCCGCAAACACAGTCTCACC
>NBNE01000623.1:0-19352 GCA_002215365.1 Phytophthora megakarya
CCTCATGCGAGAGCAAGAGCTGTGATGGTAATCTGGAGAATAGGTAGAGTTGAAGTCAACTTCAACATGTCCGTCGTTTTGATTGGTTCACGATCAGAGCATGTCATTAGTCAAAGCCAAACGGCGCGAAAGGACAACGCACACCAGAATGCGCAGCAACTCGGTCACAGCCCCAGACGCCTCGCTCCTGGACGACGACGAAGCGGCCAAGAGCGAGCGAGACGACGTGGAGCGCCGTCGCTGCTGGCTGCTCAAGTTGCCGCAGCTCTACACGCCCAAGCATCGACAGCGTCACGTGTTCCTGGATCTGGACAACACGGCGGCGTCGTTCGTCATGAGTCGCCTGCTCTTCCGCTTCATCGACGGCGCCCACTGCCCCCACGACGTCCGTCTCAACTTCGACGCACTCACCGACCGCTTGTGCGGCGCCAGCTCGTCCGCAGTTGTGATGCATCAACTGGCCACGTTCAGCAAGACGAATCCGCACATTGCGCAGGCTTTGGAGAAGTTCGGATGGACAGTGAAGACTACAGACACTGAGGACAACGTGCTGCAGACGGAACTGTTGCAGCAACTGCACAAGGGCGCGGCTACTGCCAACGGGAAGACGTTGGTGCTCGCTTTGGGCGGAGGAAACCTCGGCACTGCTAACACTTCGGCGTATCAAGAGATCATCTCCAAGTTTTTGGCCGGCGGCTGGCACGTGGAGATCCACGCGTGGCTGCGCTCACTGAATGATGGCTATATCCGCCTGCAGAGTGAACATCCAGGACGTGTGGTGGTCATGCCGCTGGACGATGTGATACACGACATTGTGTATCTGAATAAGAGAAAGTGGTCGAATGGTGCGACCACACATGTTTGCCCCAAGCTGAGTAAGGACGAAGCGCCACTGAAGGTGGCGACAACCCCCACATCGACCGATTCAGGCTGCAACATCTGCCAGTCTGATGCATCTCCGCGAGCGGCAAGTGTGTCACCAAGCCCGAGTCGATCGCACTCTGTCCCGCCAGCAACATCTCCGAACGCTTCGTGGATCAAAGCGGCACTGCTCGGACAACGCGCAGCTAGTCCCGTGTCGACCACTTCCACGACGTCTTCTTCCTTCGCGAGTCATCTCGAAGACTGTGCTGGATCCGCACCCTTTGTTCCGGCCTTCTCACGCTCCGAGTCGACTCCATCAACATTACCAGCGACTGCCACATCCACAAATGCAACGTTCACGCCTCCTCTTCCACAGCTACCCCCGTTGCCGACTCCGTCAGCGATGGCTTCAACTTTCAATTCTCCGACACCCAGGCAGCCGGCGTACCGCTGGATGTTGTGGGAGCTGCAGCTCCAGCAGATACGCGACTTGATCTCAGCCCAACAGGCCGATCTAGCCATGCGGCAGTGTGCGCTGCAGCAGACCACAGAGCTGATGCGTCTGATGCAGGACCAAGAGAGGAAGATGTGGCAGGCAAGTGGTGCGTACCAACCGCCGAACAGTGCTCTTGGCCCTTGGGACGCCGCCACGTGGGGTTTTTAACCTCCGTCTTGAGGTCCAGCGCCAAGAACTTCATGCAGTAGCGTACCATCGTCGTAATACACTGAACTAAGCTTACCAATGGCTTTAGTGTCCGTTATGTCTGGACGCTATGTTGAAGTGGTCACCACGGAAACAGCCGTTGCCATGTTTCACTCATATATTAATTCATACTACTGTGTCGAAAAGACAGTTGTCTTCTTGCGTATGACACACCATTGAGACGCGATCTACGGAAAAATACGTGGAGGGGGTCGTTTCGCTCACACGGGAATTTGCCGCCTAGCCCCAAGAAGCAACGATGGCGCCCGCTGCAGAGGACGTTCTGGGCGAGCTCTACGCCTGGGACTCGGAGATCGAAGACGACTCGGCGCTGGCTGCCGACGACCCCAAGCGCGACGAGGACAAGGTGGAGGACGCCTACGAGCAGATCATCCACACGGCCAGCGGCGACGCGAGCGACGTGGTGCTGAGTCTGGCGGCGCAGCTGCTGCACAAACACTTCTTCCGCTTTCCGCACGTGCAGATCAACGTGGTGGAAGTGCTGCTGCAGCTCTGCGGCCCCGCGCGCTCACAGGCCGTGCGCATCCACACGTTGCGCGCGCTGCTGCAGATTGTCAAGACGCCGCCGGCCACTGCCGCCGCCTCCACGCCCACATCTGCCACGTCCATCGCGCGCAAGAACACGCGCATGTGGCTCCAGCGCATCGACAAGTCGGTGCTGCAGCTGCTGGAGACCGAGTCGTCCTCCGTCATTGTGCGCCAGGTGACGCCGCTACGACAGGCCCTCGAGGAGCGACTGCAGACGGACTTGGACGCGCCCAAGAGTTTCATCGACCAGAGCACCAACCAGACGTCGCCGGAGAGCAGCCGCAAGAAGCCGCGCGATGAAAAGGAAGCCTCTCAAGACGCGCCGATGGAGCGTGAGTCGAAGAAGCCCAAGCACGAAGACGAGGCCAGATACCCCAGCAAGGAGGGGAAGATCGTGCAGCTGAACCGCGACGCCAGCAGCAACGGAACCCCACGCAACGGCAGTGACGAGCCCTTGTGGAAGAAGCAGCTGCTCAATGGCCGTCCACTCGAGAGCGAGGGAAGACGACACAAGGTGAACGCCTTCTCACCGCGCAACTGCCCTCCATGCCCCTACTTGTTCCTGGGAAGTGTGCCGCGTCACACGCCTAACGCTGAAATTGTGGAGTTCTTGTCTCCCGTGTGGCCCGAGATTGACAGCATGAGTGTGCAGATTAAGCAGCCAGACCACAATGCAACAGCCTATGCGTTTGTGAGCATGCCGACGATCGAGCACGCTCGTGAAGCTATTCACTATGTGAACGCGAACAAATTCCGCGGTCGCGCTGTCTTGAACGCGAACTTCGCGCGTGGACCACCCGTGGATACGGTGCTGTTTGTGGAACGAACGGGTGAAGATGTTAACATGGAGGACAAAGATGCTGTCCGGGAGTTTGACTTTAACAAGTGTGATCCGGAAATTTGGGACGGCATGTGCCAGCAGCTGGAGCGGTTTGGCCCGTTGGCATTTGCTGAGAAGGGCTGCGTGCGCTTCCGCAATGTGGAACACGCCAAGTCGGCGATTCGTAAGCAACTCTTCACTGTGAAAGGATACGAAATCTTCCCTGTTTATGATACTAAGGAGCAATTTGCGATTGATTCAACACGCCGTGGAGCTAATGTGCACAACAAGCAGGGATTTACGCTGAAGTCGGGACGTCTCGGTAAGATTGTGCAGTGGCTTGATATCTCGTTATGTTTGCATTCCGGCGTGATAATTTGCTGACTTTGAATTCGCGTATTCGTAATTAATTTGTGGTGCAGTTGGAGGAGATGCAGACTATCGCAGCAGTAAAAACCATCGCTATAGGGAAGATGACGACCCGATGGATGGCATGAGTGCACGTGAGCACGATCGAGTGGCGTCACTGAAGTATGGTGAGCGCAGCAGCGGCCGCGGTCGCAGCCCTCCTCGAAGTGACCGTGAGAGCGCTCGAGGACGATCTCGTTCTCGGTCACCCAAACCCCACAACGGTAGCGGTCGTTATGATGCACTGATGGCTGGACCTCCGAAAGAACGTAGAATGCCTCACTCCCGTTCTAGATCACCTGTGAACTTAGCTAAACATCATGGTGGGTTTGGTGCACAATCAAACAAGGAAAACCGCCGTGAATTCCGAACAAAATATGGGCGTCGTTCACCGTCGCCAATGGAAGTCAGAAGCCATGGGAGTTCGGTTGAGGAAGTACGTGGCCGACCACGTGAACGTGAGGGACCTATGGATTCGCGCTCAATTGATGAATTGCGAGAGCGTCGTGAGCCACGGGAGGAGGGTCGAGGACGCGGAAGCTACCACCGCGGCGCTTCTCCCTCCCCGTCCTCTTCATCGAGACGCAGCAGAAAAGGTGATGGTAGCAGCAAGCGTTCAAGTGATTATCGACGTGGTGGCCCTATGGAAGATGGGCCTGCATACCGACGAGAAGCACCTTTGCAGGAGGAACGTGGTAGACCTTCACATGGTGTCTTGCAGCTATCACGTAGCCGGAGCCGTAGTGCACCGCGATTTGGAAAATATGGGGGTCTATCTAAAAGCCGAACCCGATCTCGCTCGCGATCTCCCCATGAAGATGTAAGGATGAGAAGCAGTTTAAACCATCGCCCTAGTGGATTCCATGGACGTGATGATCGTTCAATTGATCAACATCCTGAAGAACGCCCGTCATCCCAAACAGATCGCCCCCGCTATGCCGATAATCGTTCCATTGCCGAAGTTGCTCGCGACGAACAGCAGGAACGTCAACGATTTTTCCAACAGCAGCATGGGGGTCGTCGTGATTTCCATGATACTGATTTGAGTCGCTACGGTGGGGGTCGTGGAGGGGGACGAGGTGGTGGCCGAGGTCGTGGCGATAGATATCACGGGCAACAGTCTTACAGAGGGGGTCGAGGTGGAGGAATGTACCGTCAGGAACAGCCTCAACGTCGCTCACCTTCTCCACTACCTCCGCCTGCTCTTCATCGTTCGACTTCACCACCACCGCAGGGCCGCCGGCGTTCCCCATCTCCTCTCCAGCAATCGTTTGGACGTGAACGTCGTGGAGAATTTGCAACCCGTGGTCGTGAGTCTGCATATTCACCGCCACCATCGCCGTTGCTTCAAAATACTTATGGACCGGGACCAGCAGGCCCATCTGATCGTCATGAGTTTGATCCTGCTGAGGTTGATAACCGCGGTCGTGAACCCAGTCACCATGAGCGACGCCACCACTCGCGCCGTGATCGAAGTCGTGACGATAAAGGTCACCGCAGTCACCGTGATCGTCGTGAAAAGCGTTCTTCTCGCCCCGAACGATCACTAACCCCTTCTCCTGTTCGTCGTGAACACGTTTCAGGGTCGACTGGGAGGAAGTCCCCGCGTCGATCTTTTAATCGCCCCAATGAAGCCGACAACCAAACTGAGGAAGCTTCTGGAAAGGACAAGCTGCCTCGGCCCAAGAACGTCGATGATTCGGAGTCGCAGAAGGAGATGAAGAGTGGAGGCACACGCATGGCGCGTGACGAGCTGTTCGCGGGCATGGATGATTTGACCGTGGACTATGAAGAAGACGACGAGTAAGCCAGCGCTACATGCACGATTGCTGCATAGTGAGATGACCACGATACAAACGTTACCGTTGGTTGGATATGTATGCATTGAATTGATTTGGTCTGACCCGATCAACCTTGTGAGGCAGTGGCTACAGCATGAAGGAGACGAACATGAAGCATGCCGTCCTATTGAGTTGCTGTCACGAAGAACACTGGAAGAAACTGCTTTGCTTTGTAATACGTGCGTATCTGCTTGATGCCTTGGTTTTGATTTTTCCGTGGTATCTCTTCTCTTTTGAACGCATTGATGACGTCCACAAGACACAAAGTGTAAAGTGGTGGATCAAAGCGAGAAATGTAGCCTGAGTGAGCCAAGTGTGCTAGAGAAGTTGTTGACCCAACTAGCACTTCTTACATGAATGACTTTTTTTCTCTCCGATGTGAAATGAAAGTTTCATCAATTACAAACGTGTAAACAAGGTGGATCGAAGTGAGAAGTGTAGCCTGAGTGAACCAAGTGTGCTAGAGAAGTTGTTGACCCAACTAGCACTACTTACATGAATGACTTCTTTCCGCTGTGAAATGAAAGTTTCATCGTATTGTTATGAAACTGTGTGACCCTACGACGGATTGGTCTAAGGCGACCTTCCGTCAAGTTGTTCCCATATTGGTCATACATATTGGGAATCATTCGTGATCTCCGTTATTCTAGAACGATGTCCATCATGCATCTTGACAGAGATTCTCGAATGACATGGGTAGTGTTCGCGTTGAAATGTTACTGCGAGCTGGAGCTATTTATTCCTTTTAGGATCCTATTTATTGCCATAGTGCCGATGTATTGTGCGGTGGAATGTCTTACCCAGCGTGCATCGGACTTTGGAAAAACGTTCTCTGGCTTTCGTATTCTCATGACAACAACTCTTGGATGAAGATGAGTTCATCCTCCACAACTACGAATGTTACAGCTATGGCTGCTCGATGAAGAGAGTGTTCTGATTGAATGGAATTGGTGGTGGATCTCCGATTGTTGTCGGGCAACCGACAGGATTATGCTAGACAGGTCACCAAGTACTGTAGTCACGCAACTCATTGTTGCAATTGAGCTACCGAGTGTTCTAGTTAAAGCATACAGTGTATACCGGAAATACATCTGGATGTGACGTTATAACATCGAGTATGTCGTCGTTGAGGGTTGACGTCACTTAGGACTTCGAGACCAGCTGGTGTTCCATTCGACCTTCCGCGATTAAGAGCACGAAAGAACAAGTTTTAAAATGATCGAATTGCTAGCAATCAGAGAACGATGAACAAGACCTGAGCACTGGTATTTACTTTGCTCTAACAAGCTACCATAACATTCAACTGTGCTTGTTCTCCTTGTATGATGGTTGCCAGGGTTGCCCACACGTTGGTAAGTTAGTCGTAAAACTCAACAGGATGACGCGGAGCATCGCTCATTTTGAGCTCTTGATGTACTTGCTGCTCGCCTGAAACGTCCATCATATGCTGGTCGTCTTCCTCACGGTCACGTGCGGAGGCCTCCTTCTCCTCTTGAATGCGCGCTGATGGAGGAGCGACGTTGAAAGGCACACTAGGGACAGGCTCGATCTGGCGAAGGTTTTCATGAATCGAACGCTTAATTTCGTCCAGATAAGCGGGTGTGTTGAGATTTTCCATGTTGCTAACGGGCAAGTGTAGGCGGTATTCCGGGCCGTAGTACTCGAAGTAGTCGTTGTAGGGCATAGCATCCGGGATATCCACGCCCACCAGTAGCGAAGCCTCGTAGCACCACGCCCGTGCCACATTGCGCAGAGTATAACCACCACCACCTACAACAAGCGTGGGGATATTAAAGCTCTTAACGTACGCTACGCAGTCCGCGTGGCCTTTTGCCGACAGGTTAAAGCTTCCAAGTCTGTCTCCAGAGAGTGAATCTGTGCCACACTGCAACAATACTGCACCTGGAGCGAAGTGCTCCATGACCTTCGCAATGACGCTGCGGAAAATGCCCGTGAAACTTTCGTCGTCCATGCCGTCCCGACAAGGGAAATTGACAGCGTAGTTCTTGCCTTCTCCGTGTCCTACGTCCTTGAGATCACCTGTCCCCGGGAAAAACTCTCCGTACTTGTGGAACGAGCACGTCATAACACGGTTGGTCGTGTAGAACGCCTCTTCCACACCGTCGCCATGGTGGATGTCAATGTCAATGTACAGGACACGCTGGTGGGTCTTGAGCAGTTCCAGGATGCCCAGCACGCAGTCGTTGACGTAGCAGAAACCGGACGCCTCCGAGCGCTTGCCGTGGTGCAGCCCTCCAGAGTAGTTGATGACGATGTCAGCTGAGCCTGCGTTCAGTTTGGCAGCTCCGCCAATGGACGCCGACGCGTAGAGCTGACAGAACTCGAACAATCCGTCAAACACGGGGCAATCCTCGCCCACGTTGAAGCGCTGCAGTTGACGCAGATACTCGTGCATGTTGTCAGGGGTCACAAGTCGTAGAAAGTGAATGTAGTCGTCTGAGTGGAAACGCGTGAGCTCCGTCCAGTCCACAAGACGAGGACGCTACAAGTAGCAACACATTAGCTCCAACGTTTGCACCTATCTCTGCTGACGTACATAGACTTCCATGTGCTTGGTGAGGCCGTAATTGGTGATGAGGTTGTGCGCCATCCGCACGCGATGTGGCTACAGACACAAGAGCGTGAGTGGCTGAATACACAGCAATCCTGCATTCCACAGACCTTCATGGGGTGGTTCTGGCCGTAGTGATAGTTGCCAATCTCCGCTGCATCAACAAGAGTCAAGACACTAGCGACAAGAAGCAACACAGCAACTCTTACAGTCGTAGAAGTACGCGACGCGGCGCTTGGATGCGACGGTGCCGCCGCTCGTGAGCGCCACGGAGCTGCCGTTCATCGCTTCTCAGACTTGTATCTGGTACTTGAGTGTATGGGAGGGGGCGCTTGTCGACAGCATTTGGTGTGGTGGACACTACCTCGTGTCAGCCACACCACCTGGCGAAACAGACGGTGACGCTTCCGTAGCCAACCAAAGGGGCGACCGAAGCCATCGATCATTCTCAGAAAGAAGCGATGGCGGACAAGTCGGTGGAGCAAGAGAGCGTAGTGGAGGTGGACCAGAACGACGGTCGCGGCTTCCAGCCTGTGGAGGAGGCGACGCAGCAGGTGGCGCAGCTGTCGGTGGCTGAAGGCGAAGAGGAGGAGGAAGACGATCTGGCCAATCTGCCCAAGAACGTTTTGCTGCGTCTGGATGCTCTGCGCAAGCTGCAGGAGGCTCAGGCCGAAGTGGAAGAGGAGTTCGAGAAGGAGCGCAAGGCGCTGGAGCTCAAGTACGAGAAGCTCTACCAGCCTTTCTACCAGCAGCGAGCGGAGATCGTCTCGGGTGCCAAGGAGGTGGACGCCGTCACAGCGGCTGCTGCGGAGCCCCAGGAAGCTTCAGCTGAGGCCGACGCGGACGTCAAAGGCGTGCCTGGCTTCTGGTTGCGCGCCTTCATGAACCACTCGGTGCTGGCTGATCTCATCCAGGAACGCGACTTGCCTGCGTTCGAGTTCCTCACGGATGTGCACTCGGTGAGTCACGAGGAGGACAATGGCTTCAAGCTCACGTTCGACTTTGCAGAGAACCCGTACTTTGCCAACAAGTCGCTCACAAAGGAGTACGACATTGGTGACGCCTCGGAGCTGGGCGAAGCTGTGCTGCGCAATGTCACGGGCACAGTCCTGGAGTGGAAGGAGGGCAAGAACCTGTGCGAAGTCACGAAGAAGGTCAAGCAGCGCGCTAAGGGCGGCAAGGGCGAGACTCGTGTGGTGAGCCGCACTGAACCGTGCGACAGCTTCTTCCAGTTCTTCACGCCTGTGGAGATGCCGTCGGAGGAGGACGATGAGGATGTACGTAGCTGCAAGTTGTTGCAGTCGTGAGGTCTTTGGTTCTGAATGTTCTGCTGTTTGTCTGTACAGAGCGAGATGATCATGCGTCAGCTCAGCGGCGACTTTGAGATTGGCTTCACGATCCACGAGACCATCATCCCGCAGGCGCTGCTGTGGTTTACTGGCGAAGCTGTGGAAGACGACTCGGATTACGATCCGGAGGAGGATGACGACTACGAGGAGTCGGACGAGGAGTCGCTCTCGGGTGACGAGGCCCCCAAGCCGCGTCGAGGCAAGAAGAAATTCCCCGCTCTGGAGGGCGGCGCCAACTCGACCGAGAAGCCGCCTGAGTGCAAGAACCAGTGAGTCCTGCGCCGTTAACTTGTTCAGTGCATCGTTTTGAGAGATCGAAGCGTCGCTCGTGCGGCGGCGAAGGCCCCGATAGAGTCCACGCGATAGTCAGACGACACCAGTTTATATAAAATCCTTGAGCAACACTTCTCTTCACAATGCGGTGCCTCCAGTGTAGCCATCTCGCATGAACAAGATACTACTGTAGTACTACTTTATTTTTCACTCGCGAGTCGCGATACAAATGGCGCTTTCTGTTACACGTACGTCTTACAGAAATTCTGTAAGAACTTGTGAGATACGCAGGGCTGGTGCATGATCACTCCGATTTCCAGCAGAAATCTCTTGATTTTGCAGCGCACCAATTGACAAAACAGGCATGTTGAACATGCTCAACTAGTCACCTTATGTCATGGACCTACCAAATATCATACCTTCGCCCTGTTCCAGCAGAAATCTCTTGATTTTGCAGCGCACCAATTGCCAAAACTGGCATGTTGAACATGCTCAAATAGTCACCTTATGTCATGGACCTACCAAATATCATACCTTCGCCCTGTGGGTGCAACATCTTATCTTGGGCTGAGTATGCTCAAGAGCCTCGTGCGCCTCATACCAAAACTGGCCGCGTCCAGCTCAAGCCATTTGCCATGTCGGACGCCTTCTCGTGCCGCGTCCAGCGCGATCTGGGGCTCTTCGACTTCTTCCGCAGCCGCACTATGTCCTTTGGCCACCGAGAGTCGCGCTCGTCGTCCACCAGCCAGCCAAAGGCCAGCCGCTCGCTCGCTCCGTCCGCGTCAATGCCACCTCCAGCGCCCGCGTCGGCGCCCTCAGCCGCTTCGCGAGTCCCGCCGCCTCTGCCAGAGTCGATGGACTCCGTGACGACCACTGCGTCGGCCGAGTCGCTCAGCAACAACGACCATCTGAGCGACGACGACGACGACAGCGACTCGGACGACGGCATCAGCTCCACCTCCAGCAGCAGCAGCGTCGGCAGCGCCATCACCAAGTACGAGGTGGTGCGCGAACTGGGACGCGGTGCGACGGCTGTCGTGCAGCTCGGTCGACTGCGTGGAGGAGAAGAGTTGGTGGCGCTCAAGGTGTTCAAGACGTCGCTGCTCAAGAAAATGCGCGAGGTGAAGCGCGTGGGGCGACGCATGGTGGTGTCCACGGCACTGGACAAGGTGCAGGTGGAGATCGCCATCATGAAGAAGCTGCACCACCCGAATCTGCTCAACTTGCTCGAAGTGTTTGACGACGACTCAGAGACGCTGGTGCTCATGCTCGAGTACGCGCCGTCGGGGCAGGTGATGCAGTGGTTCCCGGAAGAGAAAAGCTACAAAAAATCCAAGAAGGCCCAGGAGAACAAGTGCTTCAGTGAAGATGAGCTGCGCGTTTGTGTGCGTCAGCTTCTGCTAGGTCTGGAGTATCTGCACGAGAACAACATTTGCCATCGGGACTTGAAGCCCGAGAACATTCTGGTTGGACAGGATGGAACATACAAGATTGCCGACTTTGGTGTTGCCCACTTCTTCGAAGAAGATGACAAGGACACTAAGCCCAAGACAGCTGGAGCGTCGGCAGTGAAGACGCAAAAGAAGGGCTACGTGTCGACTACAGCTGGCACATACGCGTTCATGGGTCCGGAGACGCTCAAGGGCGGCGAGTACAGCGCATACGCGGCGGACATATGGGCACTGGGCATTACAGTCCACGCCCTGGCCTTCGGTACGATCCCGTTCTACGACCCTGACGTGGTGACTCTGTTCGAGATGATTGAGAAGAACCCGGTCGAGCTTGAAAACCAGGCGGAGAACAACACGTCAGAAGGCCTCACGGAACTACTATACGGTTTACTGGAGAAGGATCCTGAAGTACGCTGGTCGCTGCAGAAGTGCAAGGAGCACGCTTGGGTACTGGAAGGTCTGTCCGAGCAGGAGCGACAGGAGTACGTGGATACGAATTACGAGGCCGTGACAGTTGGTCCGGAGGATCTCGCTTGCGCTGTGACTCGCGTGACTTCTCTGAATGTAATTCTGCGAGTAAAGCTCGGTGCCAACAAGTGGAAGCGCAAAGCGATGCGGACGCTAGAAGAGCGACGAAAATCGATGCAGGACGGAGGCAATAGCTTTGGCGAGTCTCCATCCTCTCGATTTTCAGGTGTTAGTGTACCCGAATCGACCGATTCAGAGACCAAGCAGCCTGCACCTACGGAGATCCCGAGTAACCAGCTCGAGATTTAAACGCAGTATCGCCAAGCAGGACAAGGAACGACTAGCGTATGTACCAGGTAGCAAATGCATGTGCCCCTAAAACTGGCCATTCACAGTAATACATCTCCAATTCGTACTTAATCGACTTACTGCACTTGATCTGAGTTATTACAGTATTCGAGCGGAAGAGGTCTGATGCCAATGCAGCGCTACAGTCAGCCGCAGTCGTCGTACCAGACGTCCACCGAGTTCTACAGAGGCGACGCTGCGACGCCGCTGCTGCCAGGCGACACGTTCTCGTACACGGTGACGCAGACGCGATCGCAGCCTCGTCAGCACCACCGAGCGAGCAGCAGCAGCGGCAGCAGTTTGCCAGTGGTGACGGCAGCGGCAGAGTACGACGAGGCGGACCAATACGCGCTGCAGCTGCTGGCCTACCGATCTATCTACGTCCTGCAAGGAGCCTTCATGGGGATGCTGGGCCCTGCGCTCGTCTTCTTCTCGCAGTTGGCACAGGAGCAGTCGGGCCTTGCAGCGCCAGTCTACGGCTTTGGACCGATCTTCGCTGCTCACGGAGGCGCGGCCCTCGTCATGAGCTTCATGAGCGACTTTGTGCTCACGTACTTCACAGAGAAGGAGTTTATGAAGCAGCTGATTGTCGTGCTGCTACTCTGCAGTGGGGCTTGGTACGCGTGTCTAACTCCAGTGGCTGCAGCTACGGGAAATGTAGGAGTCGATCTCTACTTCATCGCCAAAGGATTCTGGACAGCACTGCTCAACATCACGTACGTGTTGCATTGAGTGTTGCAGTGCTCAAACTCACGTGTATTTTGATGTGACAGGTTGAATCGCTGCTCGTTGTGGATTGCTGGAGAGAAGGACCAACGGAGACGCAGTATCATTACCTCCATGAACATCAACTACGGACTGGGCTGCGTGCTGGGTGCCATTGTGGCTCTGGTGCTCACCAAACTGGACATCGATCTGGGCTACGCATTCTTTGGGTTGGCTATTATGACGGTGTTCCCGGCAGTACTTGTCGCGACGTTGCCGAGCCCCTGCAGTTACTACGGACGAGATGAGCATCAGACCTTGCTGTCTTTTGAAGACCCCACGCGTCGTGTTCCCACCGTACCCAGTCCCATTGTCGGAGGTGTCTTTTTGCATGCTATGCACATCAGTGGCTCGAAAAACTGCAATCCGGACACGTACGACTCGAAGAACAACTTCATTATCCTGCTTGTGACCATCTTCGCCACCGTGCTGTTCGGAATCCAACTTGGTCTGGCAGCTTTTCTGTACGACTACATTGGTACTGTACTCAGAGAGGGTACAAAGCTAGCATCAAAGGCATCTGGCTCTGGAAGCGCCGAAGTTGGAGACGAGAGCAACGAAACAGTGTGGCAGTGCGCAGCCATGGTCCTGTTTTGGGGGTCCTTGACGGTGTCATATATCGTCCTCCCAAGAGTGTTGTATCACGACAAAAACCTCTATTCCATTGTGGTATGTGCGGTCGTGTGTGGGGCTAGTTCGTTTGGTCTCCTCTTCGGAGCTGAGGCTGGACTTATCACATTCACGGTGTGCTTGTTCCTGTTCTCGTCGGCTTTGGCTCCGCTGTTTACACTCAGCATTCACTGCTTGACGCGTGTGATCAATGAACAGCTTATCAGACGTGTATCATCACTTATCGTGTTCGGCTGTGGCATGGGCGAAGTGTTCATTCCGGTGCTCATGGGTTTCTTTATGAGTGGTCAGAGCGGACAAGCCAACGGAGCTGTTGCCGTGAGCTACATCACCTTCATCCTCGCTATCACGGTAGTGGGCGTCAGCGGCATGTTGCTGTGGATGGTCAAAGCGAGGCTGAAAGAACTGCCAGAACCCTTAGACGAACTCGAAGGCAACAGTGAAATGGGTCGTATGCGTGCAGCTCGCGCTGGGCACGACGCACGGAAAAATAACCACTATTGAGAAGCTTTGAAGAACACATTGATGTCACGAAAATATAGACTCTACAGCGAGCAGTGCACGCCTAAACTATGTTAGATTTTAAACTGCTTTGGGCGTCGTACCTACATGTACGTCTCCTTCAGGCGCAGCTTGCCGAGCTGGATCCCCCAATCTTGCTTTTTCCAAGGATCCTGCGACGGAACAATGAATTCCCTGGGGATATCGAGATGCCCGTGTAGCTCTTTAAATGTGTCAAACATTGGCTGGACGCGTTGTTTCCACTTACGTGGAGGGATTGGCACAATGAAGTCTAGCGACTCTAATCGATCCACATTTCGGGCAATCTGGTCAAAATAATATGCGTATGCTCGGATGTTTCTGACAGCGATGCCGAGTTTGAGCCCGTGCGCTTTTTCAGGCCAATGCACACTAGACGGCACGATAAAGTTTTTTGGGACGTCGCAATCACCTATAGCCATTGCATACGTCTCCAACGCAGGAAAAATGCGATTGTCCCATTCGGTAGTGTAGTGATCCCACACAAACTCGATCTTCTTCACTTCAGAGTCGTCGCGAGCGATCTGTTCTGCGAAATATCCCTTACTTCGAATATTGTTGACAGTGACGCCCAACGGCAGCCCCGCCGCAGCCTTAGGCCACGGCGGATAATCTGGCACCTTGAACACGCGATGAACATCACAGTGTCCGAATTCCTGCCGATAGACCTGCAAAGACGGTAAGACCCTCCTACGCCAGTCTCGCTCGTACGTGCTGATGTCGTAGCAGAAGTTGATTTCCTCCATCTCGTTGGCGTCCTTCTCTAGTTGCGTCTTGAAATCTCCTCGATGGCGGATGTTGAAGACCCGCGGACCGAGATAGTATCCCCAGAGTACCTCAGGCCACTCGACGTCGCCTTGTGGGACTCGGAACGATAGCTGCACGTCCGTATTTCCTTTCAGCTCGTAGTAGCGGCGCAGAGCAGGCTTGATGAAGTGGTCCCACTTGTACTGACTCAGGTCGAAGGCGAAGTTGAGTTCTTCCAGGTCTTGCGCCGCGAATTCCGGCACTTGTGCATCGTTCTGTCTCCAGCAGCGACGCAGATACTCTGCGTGTTTGCCTAGTGGGTAGCCCCTGGTGTCCTCCGGCCACTTGTCGTCGTTGCGAGGGACAGTGAAGGAGGTCGGCACCATCATGTGGCCCCGCAGCTTGAGGAACGTGCGCAAAGCGGGATTCACCGTCTTGCGCCAGACTTCGGGGCTGTTTGACATTCGTTTGCGGACGCTATAGGTCGTGTCTGACGAGTTGAAGCGCACAGACTCGAGTTTGCATCGCTGCCAAGGTGCAGAGGCGGTCACGAGCGAGCACGGAGCAGCCGCGAGTTGCAGGGCGCCGACGCGATGACCCCGCGCCGCCACCAACCGCAGCATTAACACTGAGGCGAGCAATACTGCGGAAGGGCATGGTTGGTATGTGTGTCACACCAAATTTATGTATGCTCTATAACAGGTTTGAGGTAGTGCACATTCGCAACCGTTTTTTACGCCCAACTTCAACTTGCCGTTTTAAGTTCTAAGTACTGTGCGATAACGGAAGTGCTGTTGCGAGTGTTGGGTTTGCCTGGGCTGTTGTCTGGATTCTCATGAGCGTGCGTGCTAACTTATTTGTCATTGTTCTCTGCGATGTGTCGGTCTAAAATAAAAGCGCTACAGAGCGTTGTAGCGTTCGTTGCAGACACGCGCCGTTCGCAATAACATTGTTCATGTTGCGCTTTAGCGCTCACTGTTGTGAGTGTGATCGTGCAACAGGTCCGCCGTGTTTTTGGCTTTGGCCAAAGCATCTCCTGCGAGTATAAGACCCGAAGCACAGCAACGGCATCACAACACGTTGCTGGAACCGAGAGACTAAATCGATCGCGCATCTAATTCACGTGAAAACTGCTGTCAACGCCCTCACTCGACTGCTTGCTTTGTCTGCAATCATCGAAGAAGGCTTTCCTGTAGGTGGGCGTCAGCCTACCTCACTCCACTTTCTACTGATCAAGACTCTCACCTCGAAACTCATGTCAGCGACACACGACCGATACAACGACCGATACCGAGTCATCAGTGCCCTCCACTCTACGCTTTATGGATCGATATTCGCCTGTGAGGACAGGTCCAATACACCCGTAGTCATCAAACAGGTCTCTCTGGAACGCATGACCAATGTCATGAAAGAGAACCCTAACGACGGCCACAAACTGGACGACCCGATCATTGAAAAGGAAGTCGGTGATGTAGTGAGAGGCGCAGGAGGCCACCCCAACCTTGTTCAGTACATCGATTCGTTCATTGAACACCAGACTCTCTATCTCGTAATGGATCACTGCGCTGACGGCGATATGTACGATTACTTGAGCACACGTAAGCAACGTACTTTATCGTGTACGAACGCACTGAGCGTATTGGCTCAGGTGGCGGCAGGGTTAGCCTTCCTGCACAAATATGGCATCGCACATCGCGATATCTCGCTCGAAAACATCATGCTGCACCATGGACGGTGTAAACTCGGAGACTTTGGCCTGGCCACACGAGCGCGCCGATGTAGCGGTCAACATGCGGGGAAGAAGTACTACATGGCACCTGAAGTAGTCGCAGGTGAAGTTTACGACCCGAAGGCAGCGGACGTTTGGTCGTTGGGTATTGTGCTCTTCATCATGCTAACAGGCTCACCCCTAGTATCGCAAGCGTCAATGTCTGTAAAAGCGTTCCGCGCGTTCAAGCAAGTGGGTGTATCTACTGTCCTGGAATCATGGGGTGTGGCATCGTCCGTTTCGAGCAATGTGGTTCATTTGCTTGGAGGTATGGTGGAATTGGACCCTAGGAAGCGCCTGACAGTTGAGCAGATACTAGACCACGCCGCTCTCAAAGAATGGTATGATGCTGTAGCACAGGGTTTATAGATGCTATAATAGTGGTGTCCATGTAGCGTTTAGACGGCAATAAATGTGAACGTGCGTGAGCTTCTCGCCAACTCGATAGGCTAAACTTTGTGCAGGCATCACTTGGCCATAATTCACGACCCGTAAAGCTTCGAGGATAGACTTCATCATTCCAAGCGCGACAAGATGAAAGCAACCCGTTGAAAAGGAAGCCGTCAAGATTCCTGACTCAAGAAGCTGACTTGCATGAGGCTTTCAGCAGGTTCCAGTTCTGAGATGATCTCCGCATGACCGCTGCTAGCGTTTGCTAGAAACGCTACAGAAGACAGCACTTAAGTCCAGAGGAGGACAGGCGACCACACCTGTAATATTAATACAAGTGGGTGTTAGCCTCAGCAATGGATTGGGCATGTCCATCTGAATCATCAGCTTCATCAGCCCATCGACGGCTCGGTTCGCGGTTCTCTAGGTCAAGTCTGGCGAAACGTCCATTATTATATCTCCGGCCCTCCCTGGAATTCGCTCGTAGCTGTAGACACCAATATCCTCTTCGTGTTGTGTGATACATGAATGCAGCGACGCCTTCGAAGTGACCTTGCTTCGAAGCAACCTTGTCTATCGTGTAGGACGAACACTGAAGTTTTTTTACGTACTATATCATGGACATGAATTGTTACCGCTAGCCACCTTCGCCACCCTAGTCGTGAATTGCGAAGCTAGCGGCCTAGCTCCAACGGAGCCAGTACCGTTGACAAGACATACTTGCCCGTATCTGTACGATCGCACAGGCAGCGCAACTCAAAATATATCCAACCAAGAGAGCAATGTTGTTGCACTTGTTCAGTCGCAGTGTTCGCCATTGTACTTTTCGCTGACTCCGAGGACAGCCCTTGAGCCGGAACATGCCTGTCATCCATGACCAATATCGTGTTGTTCGGGAGCTCAGCTCAACGCTTTACGGATGGGTCTTCACCTGCGAGGACATGCGAGGTCGACTTGAACCGGCACCGCCATCCGCTACCAACGTGCCCGTAGTCATCAAACAGGTTTCTCTCGAGCGCATGGCCACCTTCATGCGAGAACACGCTCACGACGGACACACACCCGATAACCCCATCATCGAAAAAGAGGTCGGTGACATTATCCGAGACGCAGGAGGCCACCCCAACCTCGTCACCTATATGGACTCTTTCGTCGAGCAGCAAACTCTCTATCTGGTAATGGAATACTGCGCCAACGGCGATATGTACGACTATCTCAGCAAACGGAGACAACGTACGATGTCATGTCGGAATGCACTCAGTGTGCTGTCACAGGTATCAGCAGGTTTAGCTTTCATGCACCAACACAGTATCGCTCATCGTGACGTCTCGCTCGAAAACATCTTCCTGCACCACGGACGGTGTAAACTTGGAGACTTTGGCCTGGCCACACGAGTGCGTCGGTGTAGCGGTCAGCAAGTGGGCAAGAAGTACTACATGGCACCTGAAGTGGTCGCAGGTGAAGTTTACGATCCGAAGGCAGCAGACGTTTGGTCGCTGGGTATTGTGTTCTTCATCATGGTGACGGGTTCTCCATTGGTGTCGTTTGCGTCGATGTCTGTGAAGTCGTTTCGAGCTCTCAAACAAGCAGGAATTGCAACAGTTATGGAGGCCTGGGGTGTGGCGCAGTACATGCCCACCAGTGCTCTGGAGCTCATGTCCGGGATGCTGGAAATCGATCCGATCAAGCGACTGACAATCGATCAGGTACTACAGCACGATGCCTTCAACACGTGCCTAAGCTAAGCAGCTACACAACCATTTTTGTCAATCACTCTCGCGGAGGAACGAGATATAAATGCCGTCACGATGAATATAAAGTTTGATCTTGTACAATACACACTTGAACTGTTCGAACTGTGTTACATGTAGATACTTCAAACGCTAACGTGAGTGAAGCTACAATATACATGTAGACAATGCTACCAACGATCTCATATTCATGATAAGATATAGTCGAGTTTCATGGCCTGGGGAGTCTTGATCTCTTCAACGGGGGCACAAGTAGGCTGCGGGTTCACCCTGGACTCGGATTCAGTCTCCGACTCGGACACAATTTCGACAGGTTCCTTGTTCTCTGCCTCTGGCTCGGGTTCCTCTCCTAGTACATGCCCTCTGATCAACGCTTTCCCTAATATCCTCTCGCAGTCTCTCAAGTTGCCTAGAACTTCCAGCAGCGCTCCTACAAAGTCCGGCGCCATCTCATAGGATTCTAGTCTTCCTCCTTCGTTGAAATACATCTGAGCCCTGAAGTGTACGTGCAGTTGTCTGCCAATTAGTTTCTGAACGAGGTCTTCTTCTGCTGCTGCGTGGGGATACACGTTCTCGATGGTACGTCGCGAGTACCGAAGATCCAAAGTGCCGTGGACGACGACACTGGCGCAGCTATCAGCAGTGATCAACTCGGCCGACTGACACGAGAGTTTCACGGACGAGTGGAACTTCGAGTAGCGCTCCCAGACGCTCAAGATCAAGGCAGCTGCCGGTTGGCCACGGAACGTGGTGTGAGGCTCGATGAGAGCGTTCAAAAAGGCTGTTTGCTTCTCAGAGGATAACACAGTGGCCGGAGCCCCTGGAACGTGCAGACCGAGGCGGAACTGGTTGATGTACTCCATCACGAAGCTCATGGGCGACGTTCCGGCAGCAGAGCACGGCGTTGAGAGCGACTTTTGCGTGCTCAAGTCGCGCATAGCTCGAAGGCGCTGCACTTGCTGCCACAACACTTGGTTCTGTGCGAGGAGTGCGCTCTGCTTGTCTTGTTGCCGCTGACGGAACTTGATGCCTCGTTCGCTGCTGGTCATGGGTTTGGTCTTGCCTTTGGGTTTCCCTCGCCCTCGGTGGTGCACTGGCGGAAGGAGCAGCGGCAT
>NBNE01000624.1:0-19337 GCA_002215365.1 Phytophthora megakarya
TTATGAAGTTTGAGTCTACCTCCAGCAAGAAGAGCAATGTCGCGTATTTTCAAACTATGGTCGCAGTAGCAGTTGCACATGATGAATGGGATTTTCTTATCAAAAAATGGGAAGGATGCTGAAGATAGCCATCAACTTTTATTGCTATTTGTCCGGATTCTAAATCGTGTAAAGTGTTTCTCCTGGATCCATCACCTCAAGATTTAGCAGCGAGAAAGACTTGTCGAGTATTTGTGGGCTACTGGGCCGAGGTGTATTTTGCCATCGCTGATGGTCTGATGAACAGCATGTCTCTCAAAACCTTGCCACCCCCTCAACTTCAGGCAATGAGTGTGTGCATGTACCGTGTGGAAAGAATTGTCATCGTAAAGTATTTCGTCCGCTGAACTCATTAGCGAACTGGTTCAGTCTAGTCGTGATTTTAAAACAGAATTTATCGTCGTAGGCTTCATAGCAATCATCTGAATGTCAGTATGAATTGTGTCGGCTTTGGGTTTTCACACCTAACGGGGGTCGTTGAGTTGCGTTGACAACGAAAAAAAGAGGGGGAATCTTTGAATATAATGTGAAACAATATGCAAAAGTGACGTTTGAATGACGTCACTTGAGACTTGACAACAGTAAAATCCATGATTACCTAATGTATCCACAATATCTGTGTTCATACTAGTCAAGTCTCAAGTGACGTCATTCAAACGTCACTTTTGCATAAATGCAACTACTAGTACTTAAGTACTGAAAATAAAATACGAGAAACTTTCATCTACTAACAGAAAAACACATTAAGTCCATGCACATGCAGAGAATAACTGTTTGCACCGAGTCCCTTTGGTTCATGAATCTACAGCTTAATCGATAGAGTTCGCGATCACTACGATTGTGTTGTAAATCCCTGCGTTCAATAAAGTCGTTGCGTGTATAAGATTAAAAATGCGAAGCACCACAATATTTAAAATCTCTGGTGTACAATAGCACGTAAACACCCCGTAAACATTAAAAAAGCGTTGTCTCTCGACGAACAAGTATCTCAAGTGAAGTGCATTGGAGAATCTTCACTTCACTTTCCAACTTGACGTACACCGCTACAAGCAACTAGCAAATCTTTTTTCGCTTGTCCAACAAACATAACATGCGTCTGACAGTGACCCTGTTAGGCATTTTCGTCGTTTTCTTCGCTAGCTACGACAACCTTGCAGCTGCTTCCATCAAAAATACTAAAAATGGTTTCTACGCTGACCTCTACAATCACCGCTACAAGCAACTCGCAAACCCTTTTTCGCTTGTACAACAAACACAGCATGCGTCTGACAGTGACCCTGTTAGGCATTTTCGTCGTCTTCTTCGCTAGTTACGACAACCTTGCTGTTGCTTCCATCAAAAATACTAAAAATGGTTTCTACGCTGACCTCTACAACATCGAAGACGGTGTCGTCACTGACAAAATGCTCGTGCCCCTCGGCAAAGTTGTTGACTACAAACCATCCGACATCAAGAAGCTGAAATCCTCTCTTACGAGCCAGGAAGAAAGAGCTGCTGTTTATCTTCCTAGAGGCGTGGATACTTTCTTGAAGGGTCTCAGCAAGTTTGTGGGTTTGTTCAGGAGGGGTGGTCGTCGGCTCCGTATCGAACAAGCGTAATGGCAGTCTGGAAAGATGCATATGACACACAGTCACAATTGGCAATTGTCTTCTTCGCGATGGTACTGTCACGTTTGTGGGTTTGTTCAGGAGGGGTGGTCGTCGGCTTCGTATCGAACAAGCGTAATGGCAATCTGAAAAGATGCATACGACACACAGTCACAATTGGCAATTGTCTTCTTCGCGATGGTACTGTCACGACCAATACTGATGACGCCTGACACTTTCTTGTGGTAGACCTCGAGTATGTTCTTTCATTAATGTAACGAGTTGCATCAGTATTTGATAGTATATTCACAGTGTAATCGCTTGGCTTCTTCATATCACCCAAATCCGTCGACGCAAGGTCGGTGCCCGACGTCAATGCCTTCTTGGCTTCCTCACTCACACAGCACTTAAATCCAAACCAGAAACGTGCTCTACACAACGAACTGATCCAACAACAGAAATGAAAACAGCTGAACAATTGTTTTTCATAAAATAAAAACTACTTGAAGTATAGGATTAGGACGTAAATGAAATAATTTTCACCTTTCACCTTTACAACTTCCATTCGTTTATCCAGACATTAATAAGAAATAAGTATCACCTTTCGACAATTCGATTGTGCTAATGCGTAATTTCGAAGTAGGGTTGATTCATTGTGCAAATGCAGCATGCTAATTGTAAAATGGGCTACTTTTTGCAAAAAAATGTCACGTACGAGTTATAATACAGACTAAAAGTTTGCCTAACTTCACGTTCTTTGATAATCAAGGCTTTTGCTGGTTGGATTACCATTTAGTCAAAGGTAAACTGGCCCACGTCTGCACCGATTACGGGGTAATAAAATATACGTAGCCTATAATACTGCGCGTTTTGTGATGCTACGAAGGTTTCAATATCAAATTCTCCACAACCCGGAAACTTCTCCATCGTATCAAAACCTGTCCAAAATGCGTAGTTTTCCAGCCGTACGTGTGAGCAGCCCTGGTGTGACAGTGCTCCTGAAAAATATAGCGTGAGCATGCACTTAATTAAGCAAACGAAAAGCTTCGAAGTGATATAGGACGATCCACAAATCCCATTATGAAAAAGTTCGCAGAACGTAATCTCTTGGTTCGGACGCGCTATTAACTTACAGATAATTGTGGTTGATAGAAGGTGGGTCAATTTCTGTCCACACTTTTTATTTTCCCCGAAGCAGACACTACAGTATTATATCTCTTCATTCTTCTGGATAATGGGTTTATACTTCATTGCACTAGCTCTCATAACCATGCTCGTTTTTGGTGTCGACACAGGTTCAACTGGAGCAGTTGCCGAAATCGAAACTAGATCTTCACCTTCTTCTGACGCTGTAGTGAATGAACCCAATATCATCAGAGAAAAATTGCGGCGTATCAATAAACTGGGTAAAGCAGACGAACTTGTTAACGATGTTAACGAAGAGAGAGCGGGTGGTATCGTTTCAAAACTATCGAATTTGTTGGACACATTTCCGGACAAATTTTTGAACAAATATCATCTAATGGATCGGTGGGCTGAAGCTGGCAAGTCCGACGATTTTGTGAAGAAACAGTTGAAATTACGTGGATTGTCGGGAGACGCTCTTAAAGCACACAAAAACTACAATTACTTCGAGCGGTTCGAAGGCAGGAGAGATGTGATTCGGCTGGAAAGATGGATGACGACAGAGGCCTCAACTTATAGTGTTTGGACACAGCAAGGTCTTGGATATATCAACACGTGGGACGATCTCAAGAAAGCCATGGACACGGACGCTTTCAAGTTATACATGTCATACGGGAAATATTTTGACACCATAGCGCACTTAAACATGGCTATCAAACCTGTTCCAGTAATCGGCAGTGATGCGTCATGGATGGAAAAGGTTGTGAGAATATTGAGCTGGAAACATACCGACAAACCTGAGGAATACGTCATGAAGATACTTGGATTCGATAAATTTTCACTAGAAACACTACAGGCAAATAAACACGGCGAAACATTTCTACTGTTTTGGTTATTGAAGAACGAACGCGTTGATCGACTGTACATGAAAGAATTACTCGAGAAATTGGTGGAGTTTGAGAAGTTGTCACCTGCAGAAATGACCAAATTGAAGAACAAAGACTCGCTAGAAACCGCTCAAGAGAATACGAAGACTTTACTGAAGAAGTTGCTGGGGCTCAACGACCTGTCGAAAGAAGAAATGGTATTACATGACAAATATCATACCTACAAGTATCTGTCGGGTCTGATCAAGAGGCAAACCATTGATAAACATATATCGATCCTAATGGAACGGTTGACCCCAAGATATTGATGATGACGCTAATTCTGGGGAAGCGAATACACTTCTGTTGTCTACTGTAGACAACCCCCTATTAGTTAAAAAGAATTCCCAGCGTAAGTCGCAGACGACCTAGTACTGCATTCTGCCTAATTGTTAGTGACAAATTGTCACTAACAGCAACAATACAATTCCGAATCAATTACCTGCAATTTTGCAGATGAATTACGGCAACACGCTCATCCACCAAATTGTCAAGCCAAATGTGTTCTTTCAAGCTTGTGAGTGTCTTGATAAAGCATTTCGGAGATGGTCTTCGAATTACCTGACGTGCCTGTAGTGGATCAATGGAGAGACGCTCGTCGTGTACTGGAGACAGTGTTTACTACTTCGTATGTGAATCAGCGAAAATTCCATTTGCGAGATTGTCAGAGCGCTGGGCGCAATTGGGAGCAATTTTTGACGTTAAAATTTGAAGTGAAGTGTCGTGCATCCCGTCGCAATGAAGAAAGTATGGTACGAATGAGACTTCTGATGAGAAATATTCAAGCCAACGCTGTGAAATTTAGCTTGGAGGTAAGTTTTCAAGTGATCAATATAATTGATATCCTGTCAAACGTTATACCAAAATTCTGACACATACTATAATTTAACCAACATGTTTTCTGAGGTTTCTAGGATAGTGGATGTAGGTATGATTGAATATGGTTGTTCATCGATTCTTTCCTTTCCTACCGAAGTTGTTCAACGAGCCGGTCAAGGTTAAATCTATTAAGGGTTGAAGTATTAACATTTACAGTATAAGATAAAGGACGGAATAGAGAGGCTTTTGTGCCACTTTTCACCTCCTCTACCTGATATTATTGGTATAGCTGATACTGGTCAGAGCAAGGGACTTATTTGTTAGGACAGGTTTAACTCTACATGTCTTCGAACTGCGCAACAACCCCTCAGGTCCACCACCCGGATCCCCAATATCGATTACTGTCTAACCTAAAAGCAGCCACTTCATTTCCTGGATCGTTCAATTATGTATACATTGGTCATAGATAATTTGACACCAATGACAGATTAATTTTGAACATAGATTAAATAATTACTGTATTAATAACTACATGTATTAATATTTACAACAGCAATAAGTATTAATAGAGGGTCCTTTTATGAATCTAATTCGGCCCGAATTAACTATCCAGCGCCAAAAACTATGAAAGCCACAACGCATACAGTTGTATAAGTACTACATGTACACTGTACCTGTAAGACGTTTGACTTAGGCGCACCGAACGCGGTGACCATAAGCGGTTTGATTCAAAACCATACTTCGCGAAAGTACGACTGCCTTGACGGTGAAGTGCACTGTTTAGTACACACTACACGGTGTATCGCCACATTGCACTTGACATGTGGGCAACAATTGTGCCCCGTCGACCACACTCAAATTGGAAGTGTGCCAAGGTTAGGGCCTAACTAGGCGCCATCCGCAATTCACGAACCTATAGTGTGGCATGAGAACAGGATCGGAAGGGGAGGGATAGTTTACTAAAGTAATTTTAAGTTTGACTTCCGTCCTATCTTAAAGATGGTATATCTTGAGCACAGACAGTGTTTACGAACTTCTGTGCATTTAGTCCCGAGATATTTTACAAGTAATATTGCGAGGTGCAACGCATATTTATCATAGGCTATAAATATGTGATTGGATGAAATACGCTAAGATTCAAGCAGACTTACAAAAGTGTCCAAATAAAATTGAATCCCACCGTTATGAATTTGTGCTATATTCCTGCAGGTGATCGTGGGACACCTATCGGTAGTTACATTAGGTTGAAAGTAATTTCCCTCGAGTTGCTCACGTACACACATAGCAAAGTGCCTTGAATGCCTGGTCTGCATATTTAAGACCAATGTTTTCTTTTACTACAGTACACCTACCTAGTGCATTTCGATTGCAAATCCTACATAGTAAAACTAATATATTAAGTTAGTACTACAGTGTAACTACATGAGACCTTGACTGAGTCCGACGTAATATAGTGGAATTCACTTCCTCATTAGAGTAAGATGATGTAAAGAGTATTTACGTTAATTTACATGGTAATCCTTGCAGTGTTCGATTTCAGACGTATTTGACGTATTAAATGCATCCGTAATTCCATCGTTGTGGTACAGGATTCCTTTCAACAATGTACCTCCTGTGGGTTTTGGGTTTGTATTCAACTACGATAAGTTGAATCAACGTTGCACGCATAGGTTCCCGAGCTCACTCGCTGGAGCCACAATGGAGTCCATTGTGTCCGCTCAACGTCGTGGGATTGGTTTTGCGAACTGTGCAAAAAAACAGTTGTGTCGTGGGATTGGCCCATATGCTTCGTACAATATTAATATTGACTATTACGCAGGGCTTTGCGAACAGCAAGGAGAACCGTTTGCGATGTGTACGCGCTGACTCTACTTGATGTACCAACGAGTTTTGTCCGAGTTGGTCCGGTTACTAATTTTCGGCCAACATGAGAGAATTTCATCATTCCACAATTCTTCCGCCCCACCGCGAAGCAACATCAAGCGATGAAGACCTGTGCAATCATTTGCACCGCTTTCGTAGCAGTTGCTACTGTCCAAGCAGCTCAGGAAGCGACCAACTCGACGATAAAGTACATCGACTATTCGAGTCTCAAGAAGTTCACACGGGCTCCAGTGACCAAGGAGCCCAGCGCGTCAGGCTCTGACGAGGAAGAGCAAGAGCAAGAGCAGCAAGAGCAGCAACAACAGCAACAGCAACAACAGTCTTCGTCCAGTTCTCAGTCTTGGTCCAGTTCTCAGGATGAAGATATCAAGACCCCTGCTCCGACTCACGTACCCATTCCTACTAGACCGGACCCCAGACAAACTGAAGCCCCAACACCTGCGCCGACACCTGCGCCAACGCCTGCACCGACGCCTGCTCCAACTCCGGATCCGGGTCCGTGGGTGGCGAAATGGATCGACCACGATCAAGTGAAGCCGTTTGCCCAACCGGAACCCGTGACCATTTCCGAGAAGGCCGCGGTCAAATTTAAACCGCAACTTCATATTACGAACGGATGCCACGCGTACCCTGCAGTGAACGAAGCTGGAGAGACTAGTGGCGGTCTGAAGACGAAAGGAGCCCCTAGTGCTAAGTGCAAGGGATCTGGATGGGGTTCTCAGGTTTACGGTCGCTCTACGTGGGTCCGGGGTGTGTGGGCAATCATGTACTCTTGGTACTTCCCCAAGGACTCACCTTCGTCTGGACTAGGACATCGACATGACTGGGAGCACGTGATCGTATGGATCGACAACCCCAGCATTGAAAACCCCAAGATTCTGGCTGTCACGCCGTCGGCTCACGATGGGTACTCCAAGGAGGTTCCTCCGAATCCCGGTTCAATGGATGGCAATAGCGTGAAGGTCAACTACGAAAGCAAGTGGCCGATCAATCACGCCCTGGGAACCACTTCCAAGGGCGGCGATTTCCAAGACCTTATCATGTGGGACCAGTTGTCGGAAGATGCTCGACGTGCAATGAATGGAGTTGGCTGGGGCAAGGCCAACACGCCCTTCAACGACGGCAACTTCAAGCCTAAGCTGGAGAAAGCATGGCCTTTTAAATAACGGTGGTAAAAGTAGCTAGTATCAATATGAAGGACAAGTACGCAACAGCAAGTGGGTTTCGCACTCGATCTATTAGGTTAGCTACCTACAGTACTACCTCTCAGATATTAATACTGCATAAATCTCGGATTGTTACCGCTTTTATAAATTCCTACTACGTAGTACTAGTACTACGTAGTAAAAAACAGGGTATGTTAAAATAGGCTGCAAAATTTGTTTATTTAGGCATTCTACCTTTCTGAAACTCAGCCCTAGTGTCCGCCATACAAAATGCCGTCTGCACGTCTGGTGTACGTGCTGTCTCCTGCTAAGACCCTGGACTTGTCCCTTCCCCGCATCTCTCAAAGTTCGCAACCGCGGCTTCTCTCCGATGCCCACGAGTTGATCGAGCAGCTCCGCACGCTGTCGCAAGCTAAAATCAAGTCCTTATTAGGAGTGAGCGATGCATTGGCCAAGCTCAATTTCGACCGGTTCCAAACATTCGACACGTCTAAAACGGCTACAGAGGCTACAAGTCCAAGTGAAACCCTAAAACAAGCCGCACTGGCCTTCAACGGACCGGCGTATCAGGGTTTAGAGGCTCATAACCTTTCAGACTCGGACCTCCACTTTGCCCAGACTCATCTCCGTATCTTGTGTGGACTATATGGCGCCTTGCGACCTTTGGACCTGATACAACCATACCGCCTGGAAATGGGACAAAAGTTTGCTAATAAACGAGGAAAAGACCTGTACGAGTTTTGGGGAGACACAATTGTGGCCGAGTTGAACGCTTTGTTCAGTGACCAAGAAGCCAAAGAGGACGTGAAGTTACCAAGAGTGCTGGTCAATGTGGCGTCGCAGGAATATTTCAAAAGTTTGCCTCGATCGTCGTTAGAAGCTGCTGGGATTTCGGTTGTCGACTGTGTGTTCAAGGACGACGGCAAGATCAAGTCCGTCTACGCTAAACGAGCACGGGGACTCATGTGCAGGTACCTGATTCAGAAACGAGTGGACTCGTTGGACGGAATCATGGGCTTTGATCTGGAAGGGTACAAGTACTCGAGTACTGCTTCTAATGCTGATACGTTCGTGTTTACTCGCACGGCTACGGAGCAGAAAGCTGCACTCCTGAAGACAAGGGAGAAAGCAGCAAAGACGAAAACGAAGGCTAGTCCGAAGGCGAAACGTGAGGTTGAAAAGGTTGAGAAGGTGGAGCCGATGATTGAAGACGATGGACTGAAATCTCAACTGCGTCGCTCTACACGCAAGAAACGCAAAACAACGTAAGGCTTCTCGAATCCAACGTTACATGGAGTTTTTACTTCACAGCGTTCAATTCCTAGATAGCTGTCGGAGTTCAACCAGAAGAATGACTTCGATATTGCTTTCCATTTCCTTCTTGGAGACACTGATGTTGGTACTGGAGGTACGGGTATTAATGAGTCCGCAGAGGAAATGATGGTTTGCAGGTAGTAACACGAAAATTATGCTCTCTTCACGGTAGTATAAATGTAGGCGGAGTTGAGCTCTACCGCGAACTGAGCTCATGAAGAGCAAGCAAAGAGAAAGTGTGGTTGGCAAGATGAAGTTGATCGAATTATACCTCAGCACAAAGATACCATCAGCGACGCTTTTGTTGTACAATTCAAATTTTGAATTTCTCTCGTTGGAAGGAAATAGTGGACAAAGTGTTCCTCCTTCAAATTTGGCAAACAAGCAATCAACCGATGTATTGATAATGGGATTGGGTACTTGACCTTCAGGAAAAATGATACTTGGAAGTATTCAAGATCGAATCGGGTCATGGCTACGAAGCACAATTTCCCCCAGCAACCTCTCAATCGCTCTCGTCTCTTTCCGTGAGTTCATCCGGATTAACAACCACTTCATGTTCCACGGAGCTGATGAGACGGTCACTGGAGTTGTCTCTAGGGTCACGCTCATGACGCGATTGCGCTCGCATCGAAGCTGCCTCGTTACCTGTTGGGCTCGTCTCGGATGAACGGGTATCTCGAGCACGTTGATCCACCATCCTGGTATCCTCCATCAAATCAGTTTCGTTGTCGTCATCTGAAGACAGATCGTCGTCCGACGATGCCATGGTCTTTGGGGCGAATTGATGACGGAACTTCATAAATCCCGTCTTGGTAAACTCGAGCTCTTCCCCCTTATCGGTGTCTCTGCAAATACAAGATAATCACAATGAGTTCAACTACACACTCAACACGATTCACGTTGCATCCCTCACATGGTGTTGCCATAGGTTTCGAGGAGCCGAATTGTGTCCTCTAGAGAGAGAGTCGACTGACAGCTCGAAAGGAAAAGCCTCAGCTCCTGCAAACTGACTCGCCCTCGACGATACGTGTCCAGCAGCTTCCACTCGTCTTCCAGGATCTTTTCGTTCCTCACGCTCCTCAAAGTCTCCACACTGCGCTCAGGAGATTGCACCACCTCCGGTTCCACTAAAGGATTCTCCACTGCTACTTCACTCGATGAGGTCTGCACGTGACTATCCACGATCTTCATGAACTCTGCAACACACAGTCAGATCCATTCCTCTTGACCAATTTCAGCAGATACCATTGAGATAGACTTCTCCCAACTCTCGAACATGAGCCGCGTTGACGTCCAGACCCAACTGTCAATAGCACCATTGAGCTCTACAATTAACCTGGCACTAGTAATTACTACTTGAGGAGAACGCACCAGGGCGAATATCCGACACGCTTGACTCGCAGAGATGGCGCCGTCTCCATCTGTATCGAAGTAGCGGAAGATCTACCAGAACCACTCAGATCACTGCCAAGAACGCAACAAACGAACTGCAATTACCACACGGAGGTCGGCCACGTCGACGTCGCCGAGTCGCTGAACGCGCGAGTCGAACGAGGCTTGAAACGAGGCCTGTACTATATCCATCCTACGAGTCGCTCTAGCTAGTAATGGAATATTTCGACTTGGGCTGCTAAGGGGTCCGACTTTTGATAGCGGCAAAGGCAAGGAGTACATTTTCTTTCGTGATGGGAATGGTGGGTGAGTTTGTACCAAATTACTACAAGAGATCGGTCTTGTCAACGCAGATTTGGGCGTATCGCTGCCAGAATGGACGAATGCAAGTGTTGTATCTCGCACATATTACTTCGGCCTTGTCATGGGTACATTGACAGTGAGGTCATTGGCAAACCTTTGATTCAGTATTTTCACCTTCTCGTATTCATTCATCAATTTGTTGAAAGCGCGGTCCGGTGTACAGAAGTTGTATCGGCATTGCAGATTTACATGGGAGTTCATGTAGGTGATTATCACGGCTAGAGTAGCGCCAATTTTGTATTCTTCGTGCTTGAAATATTTGCCGTGGATCGTTAACTACAATGGAAAATTACGACATTAGAAAGTAGTAGTACAGTACTGTAGATATAGATTTACTAGAATTCATTTTATTTGTTTCGACGATTTCCAGGTTTTCTGATCAGCGAAATCTACGATACGGTTTAGACCCTACTAGTCGTACTTGTGAGCTGCTTTTGCGCTCGTGCATTGAATCAACTACTCGAATTGACCTAAATTCAAGAATCTGCGATTTTTGGTTTAAAGCACGGTATGGACATTTTTAAATTGGAATTGAGAGCGATTCTCGTAGGGTCTACTTCAAATTGTACTTGAAAGCGACATCTCCGTACCAAACTAATAAGTCTTCATATTGCTGTTTGGAGATCTTATTCGACTTGACCAGCTTCTTGAACGTGTTCTGAAATGTTTTCATCGAATGTCCTTGCTGAAGCCAATTCGTAAATATGTCCCTTGTGTAGCCTTTGTTCAGTTTGTCAAGTTGTTCTGTGGTAACCGAGAAAGTCTTGTAGTTTTTGCCCCTGAGCGCATTGAATATGTTCATATACGAAGGGGTTTTCTTAACCAGGACAGCTCTCTCTTCATCATCGTCGTCTGCACCCTTGTCAAGTTGTTCAGTTTTGCGCAAGAACCGCTTGGCAATGCCCAGATCAGTATCGCTCGAGTTGACCCGACCTATCGATGTTGTTGACGAAAGAGTAGTAAGAGCAGTGTTCGTAGCTGCGTTGACAGTGCTGATTGCAATGACAGCGAGAAAAACAAAAATTACGCGCATGCTTGAGGACTAGCGGGAAAAATACAGATTGAAAGTGCACAGTTATATAGGCTCCTCAATTTATGGCAAGATAATTGTAAGATGTCGGTTCGTAAACAATGATGGGAGTTCCAGTCTTGAGGCTTGAAGCTGGAGGGTCCCAGCTTCAGGCCTCAAGGCTGGAACTCCCATCATTCTTTGGGTATTCCCAGTATACTTAAGTATTGTTTACGAACCGATATCTAACAATTATCTTGCCATAAATCGAGGAGCTTATATTAATACATGTATGCACTTTCAATCTGTATTTTCTCAGTGTAGTCATTGTTTACGAACCGTTGCCGCAATGGTGGTCGTCTACGCTGAGACGATAGTACAGTATTGAATTGCAGCAGAGGTGGCAAAAGAGAACTTCCTTGTATCAGTCGAAGCGGATGACACTGTAGGGGCTAGTGATGAGGAGTACCATAAGGTGAATCAGCAATGCAAGAGCTATCACGACTACTAGAGACGACAAAACAAGAGATCCGTTCATGGAATAGTGCACTGGATTATTTATATGGCTCATGCTACTGCTAGAGACAACTGCTACTGTAGCAAGAGTCTTTAGCAGTAACATGAGCCGTACAAATAACGCTGGAGCCGAAGATAATCTAGAAGTATTACTAATAGCGCAGCATTTATTGTAGCTCCAATATCCCCCTCCTCAGGCTCTCCTAAGCGAATGCAAAAGACCCGATTAGGCGAACTCACTGCGACAATACCACCAAAAGCAGACTCTATCATGGGTGTGCGCAACTTAACGCAAACATGTCTAGTTCTTGTATTCATTGACGCAATTCATCCATTTCATTCACACAAACAGAGCGAACAAACGCGTAAAGTTTTCCAATGCGCTCATTGATCTCCAGCAAAAATTCGGTCGCGTACGGCGCCTCCTTCCCATCGTCGTTTTGTCCAGCTCGTTAGCTTTGCTCTCCGTCATGACGATCGAATCGCCAGACAACGCGAGTAGGCCAACGCACTTATCCTCTGGTTGCAAAGCACGGTCTTGGTTTCTATCCTTGCTCAACAAAATCAAGGCCGTGCTTTTTAACCAGTTTTCTGGAAGTGTCAACCCGATGGACGACCTAGCAGCCCTCGCTCACGAGCACAACATCATATCAATTTACTCGTATTGAAAGCCAGATTTCTCTCTCGAACAATTTTCAGGCTTTTGCAATGTATGATTGAGTTTCACGCAACCTGTCGATAATGTAGTTGAAATGATTAAATCTGTTGCGCTTGAATTTCAGTTATATAAGCTCCCAAAAAAATTGTAAGATGCTGGTTCGTACACAAATTGTTCCCGCTATCCTTGGTATAGATGATCTGCTAAGTTTGTCACGCAAACTTGGTTCCCACTTCATTCAAATAATTGATATCTTGTCAAACGCAGTAGAGGAACCATCCCTTCTGATACTGCCAAAATACGGTATCCTTCAGCTACCGCTTGTATTCGTTTGACCAAGTTTCTCTGATCATTCGACCAGGAATTACGAATGGTACTTCGAGTACGCGATATCAATTTGTAGTCAGCTCCTGTTGAATTGCACCTATTTCAGACACAGTTCCTCCAATTTGTTCGTAGTTTCGAAGACATCGTTGGTTCCAGTATCCAGAACCAAGCTCGTGAACTGCTTCACTTCGGGAGTGTTCGCTACAACACCACGGAAATGCATCGGAGTATGGCGCACGCAAGTTCTCAGTAGCGTGTCGGTTGAACCTTCAATTGGAGTAGCCACACACCACCCGGTTTCTTCGGCATTCATGCCAGCGAACATACCTTCACCTTCAGTGAGAGACCTCCAGACAAGCACCATCCGTCCACGTTCTTGATATCGACGAGTTACAATATGCTCGAAAACGGATGCGATCCTACCCGAATTCAAACGAGTTGAAATCCGGAATTTAATCGCGACGGTGTTTTCGGGGTCGGCAATATCGAAACGCTGGTGTCTGCTTTCCTGACGATGAGTCAAGGAAGTCAATTGCCATAAGGAATTACAAGCTTTTTCAAACTCTGAGGGTATCACTTGTTCATCCAAATACACGAAGTGGCCAGTTTTCCTTTCCTCTTTCCAGCTTGTTTTGGTGGTATTCGAACCTTCCATCGTGTACGCGAACTCAAAATTGTGTAGAGCCATATCGATCTGAGCATGAATCATATCGAGTTCTTGCACGTAAATGTCGAAAATGTCAGTGTCATACAGCGCGAGAAGGGGTTTCATGTGCGCATATAAATTGTTTGTGAAATGCTGCCCTTCGCTCACGACTAAGTTTCTCTGGACACGAATTTGGCTATTCAAGAAAGTCTGGAACTCATGAATTCGTGTAGTTTGTTCGTCAATTGCAGCACAAAGTCGTTGTTGATGAACTTCAGCATTCAGCCGAGCTCCTCGTTGCCAGTTCGCCATTAACCTCCACGAAACCAACAATTGTGCTTCATTTTCGGCCTTGATTCTATGTTTTTGAGCCAATTTCGACGTAAGATTTTCCACTTCTCGACGGAGATTTTCAAATGTTGATTGTTGTCGTTGATAATATTTTCGGGATCTCGTGCGGTCCTTTGCTTTCTTGAGCAGGCGCTTGGAGATGACCTCCTTGTCACGACGCCGTTCAGTTCCACTCCATTTATTTGATGAGGAACGAGAAAACTTTGAGGTGAGTTGAGAACTTTTGACATCGTTTGTGTCTGGAACGAGAGGTGGCAAGTCGCACATAGTAAGGAAGTCCTCCACGTCAGCTAGAAATTCTTCATCGTACTTGGTGAGGTTCATGTCAAACTCGAAATGGTCTCGTTGAGTCGTGCCATAGGCCAATTGTTCGCCATGGTAATCATTTTGGCCAAGAGCATACAATGTATGATACATATGTATGTATTTGGGCTTGTCCAGGGTTTGGTCAAGATTCACATGTCAATTTACTCTGAGCTTGCACACGACAAGCGGTAATTTGACACGTTGAATATGGGAAAAACGTTAGGGCAAGTCGTATTACTTCAAATTAATCCATCATCTGTAACAAGCATTGCTGCAAAGAATTTGTAGTGTCCCAGCTACAGTGTTGATTCACCTACAAAATAGGTACATCATCGCACTAATACGACCTGCGATTTTCAGCTTCACAACCAAAAGTTTTCATAATATGATAGTGGTGAAGAATTTGACCACAGGAATGGCTTCATCGGCGCTGACACACTTCACATGCACTGTTTAATTGGCATACTCGTATATAAACATAGGTCGTTACGGATGTGAATATACGTAGCTACGAATCGTTTTCACCAAAACATCACCCCATCGACCAATTCCAGCCTGCAATTCTTGGCGCGTAACTTCAGAGACTGGAAACTGTGGGTGGTACAGTTTCAAGAATGCCGCACGTCTCAACGTCACAACGAGTTCACCTTCACTGTCAGAATTCTTTGGAGGTCGTCTACTTGCCGTCAAAATGATGGCACCAGAGGTATCAAATCGAACACGTTTCTTTGGAAAATATGGATACAACTCGTCCTCATCAACCGAGTCCAGCGCCAAAATACCACATGCGCGTCCACCAAAACCCTCGTCGTTCTCAGTGAAAAAGTGCGAAAATGTTACAATGCTGCTCTCCACAGGTGTGCAATTCTCTGATCGCGACAATACGCGAATATTGTACACACTCTCCTCGATCGTATCATAGTCATCTCTCACGGTCGTATGACCCAAACTCTCGGAAATTCCAATTTCGATAGTGTTGTAGTGAAACAACAAAGCTTCCCAAACTTTCTCCAGAGACTCAACTCCTGGGAAATGCATTGCTTCCAAGTGCACCGAGCACAAATGTCCCTCTGAAGTTTCATATCGATAATCAGACGTGTAGGGTTTCTCTGGATCTACGAATTTCTCGGGATCCATCAAAAAGTCGTAGGCATTTCTCCATTTCTGCTTTCGAAGAGCCAATAGAGTTTTCTGACGCTCGTTCCAGTCTGTACTAAGACAGATTTTCGTGTAGAGCGGATGCGCTTCTCGATCTCCCTAGATAGTAATAATACATAATTAATAAGAATCATACCCCTCATATGGAATAATATCCAGATTTTATCCAGGGCTTACAAGACACTCCATCAGCACAGACTGCGCGTTGGCGACATCGAGCTGCTGCGTCTTGGCTACAGCCGTCAGTAGGTTATTCTCCGCTACAACATGTTGCACCAATGGATCCAGTAGCGCTGCGTCTTCGAGGGAGAGCGAGTGAATCTGAAGCTGCTGTAGTTCTGAAGTCAGACGCTTGACCTCACGACGGAGCTTTTCCGACTCCTCCTGTGGAATAGTAGTTCGCATTTATTCCAAGTTAGAATCGGATGAGCTGACAAGCGTGGTTATCACGGAACATACTCGACGCGCTGTGTAGGTACACTTCTGCTTCTTCATGGTCTAACACAAGTAGCAATGACAAAATTTGGGGGAGGTATCGCACTTACGGAATACTATCTAATCACCACAGTAATCACTGTATATACTTCATGTACCACTAGAGGTAACTCTAGATATCGTTACTTTAAACCATTTTGTTAAGAATCACAGCACTGGTCGTTGCCCAACGGACAGCGAGCGTTGAGATTCCAGTCTTGAATTAGCCGTCGAGAGCGCAGGAGTAGAGATTGAGCAGACCTTAGTACTAGTTTCTAACACTAAAACTCAATTTGAAACTTACCGTGTCGTCGAAGCCTCAAGGTCGATCGACAGGACTCCCTTCTCAACACATTTGACATAGCAACTCGTATATACTGCCTCGACCCTAGGATTTATTTCCCGATCCATCACCAGCATGTGATAGCGACTTTCGACACTCTTGTAGACTTCGTCCACTTTGGAAACAAATATCTCGGTGATGTACTTGGATAAAAAATCCAAATGGAACTTCACTCGAATATCACTTTCGCTCGCGATCATCTCGAGAACGCGGTAGTTGTAGTGTTTATCCGATACAGATTCTTTGGTTTTGAGTAAGAGAGAAGTGCTGTATGTGAAGATAGTTGGGATATCGCTGGATGACATTTTGGATTACTAGATTAAAGGTCTCGATGGCAATGAATCGAAACGCTAACATTTGAATTTTCAGGATCGGTCCAATGTTTGGAAGTGGAATTTATCAAAACGTCACTCCATTTTATCAAGATGGTGTTCAACCATGCGTTCGAATCAACTTACAGATCCCTATTTAAGCGTTTGATAGCTCCATGCTCGGGTCTACCGTTCTGGATGTTAACATCTATCTTATCAATATCTACGCTATTCACAGTACTCTACGTTCACTTACCACGCGTGTGAAGACGCCGACGCCGACGATGGTGAAGAAGTACATTTGATGGAGCCACTGTCTTCGCGGCTATTCCTCTCCACCTCGGCCTGTGCTACCTCCAAGCAACTCGTTCTCAACACCGTCCGCATGCAAGGAGTGCACACAGCTACAGACGTCTGCATCACTGTGCGCGTGAGTGGTGACATGTGGTGCATCTTCTTCGGAACGCTGCATTTGGAGCAGACACACCCTGAGCAGATGCAACACGCTTGTCGACGTGCCAATGGGCCACTTAGATCCTTGTGACACACGCGACAGAAGTGTGAGCTGCTGTCTTGATGAGTCTTGTGGTGTTTCAAAAGCCACAACAACTTCTTCATCTCTGCGTAGTCGCCGAGTTTCCACACCGATACGACGCCTTTAGTTGACACGAACGTGGCGATGCTGGTTGGCATATCGCCCATCACGTCGATGAAGGCTTTCACGTACGTCTCCACGACACCTTGACTTTTCTGGCGGTACAAATGATACAATGTCATGTTGCCTCGAATGATCTTGTGTTCGTGGAGTTCCGGAGCTCCAGGAACCGCAATGGAGTGCAGGATGTGGTAGCCGATGCGTTCTCCCTTGGAACTCGTCGTCATCCCTGTCGATTCGAGATAGACGAAATCTCGACAACGGACCATAGAACGCATCATGGACGGACCACCGTTCACCGCCCACTTGATCTGCAAACCTCGAAACGGATCGTCCACTGTCGGGTGGACGATGGTGTCAAGTACGGCAAAGTCGAGGACGTTACTACCGACGTAGGAGGCTTTGACCTTGGCCTCCTCGGCGGTGGGGTTGGCGACCCCGTACATAATGTCGTCCAAAGAACCTTGTACGGTGCCGAACCAGAGCAACTTCTGCATCTCTTTGGGAGTCTCGTAAGTCGATCCGGAGTCGGTCAAACGTCGAGGGTGATTGGCCTCTCGGTCTTGATACACGACGACATCCTCGAAGCGCTTGACCATTTTCCAGCGAACTTCATCCACGATACCTCGTTGTACGTCCATGTGCGTCTCATAGTCGGCCAACGTTTGTTGTACGAACAGATCGGCCAATTCCACGGCCTCCTTCTTATCGCTGTCATTAAGACGAAGTGGAGCGAACGGCATCTGTGCAAGTGGGAACTTCATGACTTGAGCAGACGAAGACCAATGCGGGAATGAACGACAGAACGCAAGTGCTCAACGCCAGCGGTGACGACGATGGCAAGTTGCAGAGCTACTGACAGGGTCTCCTGCCACGAGGGAACCAACAGCTGGCAGTCATTGCAGTCGTCCAAGTGGTATTGTTCAGTGAACACCTTCGATATCCACGTGCTTTTCGATGCTCCACCTCGAAGACAATGTGCTAGGTGCAATCGACTGCAGTCATCGTCCTTGAGTGCTTCGATGTGGTCGATCGAATGGTTCACAATCCATATTCGCCGCCAGTCAACATGGTGCTCAACCAGGTGCCACTGTGGCGTTCTGGTCGATAAAGGTGTGGTTCGAGTCCGTCGTGGTCTGACGGGAGTGAAACTTGTGCGTTTGCAATCAACAATTCTTGTTCCATCCAACAACTACAAGCTACAATATGATCGACGACGACGAGGACGTCGGAGAGACGAGACTCCAGTACGTGTAGGCCTTGTAGTGCGTCGTCGTCCTCGAGAGCTCGTTCAATGCAGCGTCCACGCCGTTCGAGAAGGATGCTAACTGTATACAACTCGTACAAACGTTGGCTGTCTTGTGCACCACTGCACGACTGTGGGCGGGCACAAAGAACATCTTCTTGGGCACGCAACAACGCGCGCAACACTGACACATGCAAATCTTGCACGTTCGTCGTCGGACCAAGTTACCTTGGATGATCTTGACACACACGTTGCAGAATCTCCCACAGTTGCTCGGTGTGATCGGTCGGCGTTGACTCATGAGCAAGTTGAGTTTCTTCATCAACGCGTACTCTCCGAGTTTCCACACAGACACGACTCCACTTGTTGCCAGTGTTGTTGCCACTCGGAGAGGCATATCTCCCATCAGATCGATGAACGCTTTCACGTACGTCTCCACAACCCCATGACTCTTTTGCCGGAAGAAATGGCACAGTGTCATGTTGCCACGAACGAGCTTGAACTCGTGGAGTTCGGGGGCTCCAGGAGTCGTAATGCTGTGCAAAAGTTGGTAGCCGATGCGTTCGCCGGTCGAAATGGAGGTGACCCCAGTTGACTCGGCGTACACAAAGTCTCGGCAGCGCACAACCGACCGCATCATGGACGGACCGGCATTGGCGACCCACTTCACTTGCACCCCTCGGAACGGGTCACTGACCGTCGGATAGACGAGCGTGGAGA
>NBNE01000625.1:0-19334 GCA_002215365.1 Phytophthora megakarya
TTATTGAAATCTTCCACATATTTCATCCACATTTGAAACAGTGGAGTGCCGAGAATGTCATCGCCTTCATCAGCGAGTCTTAGCAATGTAAAAACATTTCGGGGCGATTCATTCCAGGCAAGATAACTCGGAAATTGGTTCTTTTGGATTTTGATAGCTGTGCTTTCCAAACGGGGGAATTGTTTGGCCATATTGAGAACTTCATTGAGAGGTCTGTCGTTCAAACGAGTTTCTAGGGCAGCGAACAACGCAGCCTTCTTGTCAACGTGTTTCGAGATGAAAAGATCTAGGTACAGCGTTCAAACGAGTTTCTAGGGCAGCGAACAACGCAGCCTTCTTGTCAGCGTGTTTCGAGATGAAAAGATCTAGGTACGAGACCCATGTGCTGAGGAGAGTCTTATCTTGGAAGTTGTAACCATTTACGTCTTGATCAAGTTTAAGCAGCTTGAAGACATCGTCGGTCGTTTTTCCACTGTTTAACCACAATTCTAGTTGCGCAGCCTCCAATTTGGTGGCCAAAGGGTTTGTTAATTCTTCTGTTTTCGCGATATGTATAATCCTCGTAACGTCAAAATCGTCAAAATTCTTCGTAAGCATCTCGATCACTATTGATTTCTCCTCAGACCTTGTGTTAAAAGCTTCCGTGTACTTGACCCAAGTATTTAACAATGAACTCTCGAAAACAGAATCTGCAGTTGTCCCTAGTTTAAGATCAAGTAGAGCCTTTTCTGGTGTTTTTCGGTTCTGTAGCCCTACTTGAAACCATTCATCTTCCACCTTGATCGCGATAGCTTTTGTATTTTCTGACTTCTTCGCCACATATGTCATTTGGAAGAGGATATTATCACTGACGTACTTTCTTAGCGTTGGGTACATCCACGTTGGATCTTTGGGGGTATTTAGAGTTGAGAGCGTTCACATACTTGGCCCATGTAGGGAATGCAGCTTTTTCGAAAATGTTGCCTTCAGCCGTGTTCAGGTGGAATAGTTGAAAGACTTCGTCAGTGTCTTTTCTGGTGCTTACCCAGTGCTGCATTTGTTTGATTTCCAGTTCTATCGCAAGCTTTTCCGTGGATGGATTCATTTTCGCAAATATTATCATGTTGAAGAGTTCATCATCACCATATTGTCTTATCAGTGTCGAAATCGCAGACATTTCTGGAAATTTGACACTTAATTCATCGGCATATTGAACCCATACACGGAACTGGGGTGCGAAAATCGGAATTTGGCGCTTGTGAAGGTGTAAGCGTGTGAACACAGCATCGGAAGATTTCCCCCTCTTCAGCCAGCTTTCCAGTTTTTCTGTTGATATTTTCGAAGACGTTAACGCACTTTTAAGTTTTTCAAGAGCAGACACGGATAACCCTCCAGCTCGTTCCTCTGTGAGTATCTTGTCAGAGGCACTAGTGCTCCTCAACAATCTGGAGACAGGTATACCATCGTTGTTCGGACGTTGGAATTCAATTTTGGGAAAATCGGTTTGGTGTACTTTTGGTGTATCTGCGTCAATCAAGCCAATTGAGACGATGAAAAGCAAGCAAGCAAGATAGAAAATGCTCATGGATAGTTACAGCGCTGAAGAAAAATGCTAAATGAGCGCCGACTCTCAGGTTAATTGTTATTCTCGTAAACACTGTTTACGAGGATAACCGGGTTGATTTTACCGCATACCGGCAGGCTGACAGTAATTGAAGTATTAGGTAATATTTTGGTATTAGTATTAGATACTTTTTGAAAATTATTATATTAGTATTATCTACAAGAAAATGATCCCTACTACTTCATATTTAACTAGCGAATCGATTAGGAAGGTAGTTAATATTTTTGAAACTTACTACTCAGGTAAGAATTGTGATTGGAGCACTTTAAACAGTACATAATCAATCGATACAACTTAGGATCAAGTCCAATTCCTCATATACTGTATTTACACGCACATACACTATCATGGAGCCATAATGCTCGGTTGTCAAATAAGTTATATATGATATAATATGGGTAGCAACATGTGCAGTGTGAAATATCTCATCGCCTTGGAAACGTGAATTGGTACTCGAGGGATAATGCAGGCACATCAAAGTTAATACTACAGGTGAGCTGAAAATTATCATCCACATAATCCTAACCAGATCGACTGAAGAGTATCACCAGCATAGCTGTGACTGAAGACTCTTTAGTCAAGAGTATCACCCATGTACACCTAAGCAGAAGTAGTGTGGATAATCCCTAGATAATAGTACGTATTATATTGCTAGACTTCGGCATGCTATTCGTTACTGAGTCGTCCTTGTACATATATGTAAAATGAACGCTGAGTGTTGTTGTTGCTCAATTGTTGGAATCGCAATCAAATCTCTTTAGCCGGTGAACATAGAGTGCATTTCCGGCTGATGGCCTGCGCTGTTTACTTCTTATCCTTCATATAGTGACGAATTGGTCAAGTTATGTCCCAACGGTTATGGTAATGATCATTGTAGAAAACGGAATCTGGAAGAGTAGAAAATAACAGTAACAATGAATAGTGCTACTTCGTGTCGGCAGAAAGTTGTTTGAGGTACTATTAATAAGCTCTCCTCCAACCTGGAGGCTCCAGGGTAATCCTTCAGATCTACTGGTATACCCGGATAATATAATAACATCATATTATCTTGCATCAACGAGTAAATCAAGAATTAACTAGTCTCTATGTTATGCACACATACAACCGTCAAGCTTACTGCATTTACCTGTACTTCATGCAGTACACGTAGCTAAACTCATCGATTAACATGTACTATAATACAGCGAGATTATCTCGCTGTATTATAGTACACGAGATTCTATGATTAGTGATCACGAAATCGTGAAATCTACCGCTTTTGACTGGTCTCTTGAAGATATGAATAATACGAAATCATCAAAACCGGAAAGTATTAACAAAGTAGTAGTAATATATAATATTATCAGTATTGTCTGGATAAAAAGTATTACTAATTATGAAAAGATCAATTGCCTGGAGTGGTATGATATTAGGTGTATTAGTATCAGGGATTTCGGTTACGAAATCATCATAAGCGGAAAGTAATAACAAAGTCTTAGTATTATAATAGTATTAGTATTGCCTGGATCAAAAACGTATTAGGTATTGATTTAAAGATCAATTGCCTGGAGTGGTATGATATTAGGTGTATTAGTATCAGGGATTTCGGGGTTACTATCACCCCTGCCTAGATCGTTTTCGTGTAGATGACACTGATATCATATTGCGATTCTCCCATCAAAAGAGCATGCACAAATCCTTAATGGCCTTTTGAGTGAGTTCGTTCCAGCTTTCCGATGTCCATCGCAATAACAACTCGCATCGGAGCGACCATCTCGAACTAGGATATGGGAGCCTATTCATGAAGGATTCGAATCTTCTCTTTTGCATCTCCTTTCAGGAGATCTTAGCAATAGCTATATGGATGTTCTTATACTCTTCCTTTCAACGTCTATCTTGAGCATATTCTGGTGTAATCTGTGACGTGAGTAATTCAATCCACAGGCAACGCATGCAGTTCTTAAAGGACTGATTCCATGCGATACCAGGCGGCTGACAAACGTAGGTACTGTTGGTTGCCAATATACTTCGATTTGACTGCTCTACACGCACTACGAGGTAAGATGCAAAAGCGGGAGTGAGATTACTATCTAACTTGTACACGCACTAACCAGTCCACTACCTACCCAGCTGATTCCATGCGATGTCAGGCAGCTGACAAACGTATGTGCTGTTGGTTGCCAATATACTTCGATTTGACTGCACTACACACACTACGAGGTAAGATGCAAAAGCGGGAGTGATATTACTATCTAACTTGTACACGCACTAACCAGTCCACTACCTACCCAGGCCTTGGCCCCTGCCAGCGCAACCCACCTCTGGCCTGGATCCGGACGGCCTTTTTCCAACACTCCTCCCAGCTGGTACTGTCAAGATTTCTCTCATCCTGTTGGGCCACGTGGACCGGCGCCAGGTTTCTCAAACGGCATTGTCCTTCCGGCCACCCATGGACTGGGACATCCCCAGCTGCACTCGCAGGTCAGCAAGTGTCGGCGCGTCCAGCACCCTCGTCATCATGTCGGCAGGCATGCTGTCACCCTCTAGGTCCTCGGGCCGCGAAATATCCATCAGGGTGTAATGCCCAACACATTTGATCCTGATGTCGATATGTTTTGCCTTGGCTGACGCTATCTCCCGCCAAACTGCTTCGGAGCTGCCTGATTGTCGATGTGCAGCGGCTTTGGCTCCACGCCCTCGCCTTCAGCAGCTCCCGAATCCCCAACAGCTCCGCGCCAACCACCGAAGGAGCAGTGTCCTCTACCTCCATGGTGGAGAGCGACGCTCCCCCTGCTTCTGGTAGGTCTAATAAACCGGTATCCCGTCAAGCGTCACAAGGCCTCCAGTCACCGACTTCCAATCTCCTTTGTCTGCGGCGAAATCCCCATCACTATACGCGCCCAACTCCAGCGTTTCCTTCCCCAGAGCCCCTGTTTCCATTCATCTGCAGTCTCAGCTGCTTGGTACCCGCAACGTACTGTACAATCCTATTTGCGAGTTTCCAGACCACCATCAACGGACTGTGGGCCTTCCGCATTTTTTTGGACGACGAACGCCACATCGGACGGGTACATTGAGCTATCCAGAGTAGGCTCACTACAAGCGATTGAAAATGCGACACGGTCTCCACGTCTCCTCCTCCTGACGTGGACAACGCCTCCGAGACGCCAACCTCGTTCCACTCGATGCCAATCGGTGTCTGCACCCCCTTCATGCATTCCATCCCAACTATCTGAGCAACTCCGCGATCCCAGCCTGTAGTATCCGTCCACTTCCGTGTAGTCCACATGCATACCAAGGAACTTACTCGCCATGCCCATGTCCTTGCCCACCAGATCACTCAGCTCACCGAAAAACTTGTCCACTTCATCCTCTTACGTGCTAGCCACAAGGTGATCATCCCCGTAGTCTCGCACGACGACCAACACTCCGTTCTTTCACTGAAAATACACGCACATGTCTGTGAAACCCTGTTCAACCCCGTTGCCTGTACCTTCTTCTACAACAGCTTGGTCTGGAGGCTCCCAACCTGCTTAAGCCCGTACAAGGCATTCTGTAGTTCAAACGCCAGCTCGCATTCCCTCACGACCCCACCTTCCGTCTTATCTCTTCCGATATTGTCATTCCCTGCGATACCCGTATGTGGATGACGAGATCCGTCTCATTGTCTATCTTGGCTTCCTTGTCAACGTCAGCAACAGCTTCACGTCATCAGGTCAATCACGACCGCAAAGCTTCCAAACTGCTGCTCGGTACGGCAAGCGACCACTCTGGCCTACCGGAGCTCCAAATCACCGTCCGCGTCGGTCTTTGCCTTGTACATCCACTTGGTGTGAAGCATACGCTCCCCTCGCGGTAGTCGCACCATCTTCTATACACCATTTTCCTCAAGCGCACTGAATTCCTTGTCCCTGACCGTGTCCCACTGGCCCTTGTGTTGCTACGCACGGCCTCCCCGAAATTAAGTAGATCGGTCTCAATAACAGTGTTCACAACGTCATTCGGAGTCGCTTCTTATCTTCTCCGCAGCTTTCTTTCCGGACTTCTTCGCAGCCGAACGCGTCGCGTGAGGTTCGCGCTGACCGATCTTCTTCTTGTAACCTTTGTTCACAGATCTCTTGCAACTTGTCGCAACTCTTCCACTTTCATTGCCCGCCGACTCGGCGGCGTTTGCAGTTTCGGCCGCGGACGCATCCGGGTCATCATTATCTTGCTCTCTCAGGTACAAACACTGCACCTGTTCATTCCGAGCCATGTCGAGAGTCTCTACCTTCTTAATATGTTTTATTGGTCTCACCACTCGGCTCTTGGGCGGTACCCCTTGGAGCATTCGCCTATTCCAACGATTATGTCCTGTTCAGCGCGGTGCGAGAAGTTCTTCGGCCCCCTGCACGCGGTGGTGGGCCGAACCCGACAATGTTTTGAAGAGTCGGTGCCTGTTTCTAAGGCAGCTTCAACGGCGACGCCCTTCCCTGGTTCGAGTTGGTCGGCGAGTTGAGAATGTAGGATGCGTACATTGCAGCGTCACCCCAAAACGCAAATGTAGTCCGCACGCAAAGAACATGGTGCGCGCTCTATTCAACAACGTCCGGTGCATCTTCTTGGCATTCTTGTTGCAGGTCTGGTTGTTAGCCTCGTTGCGCTGCCGAACCTCCCCAGCCTTCTTGGAGAATAGACCTACGTTCTGCCATTCACAGCTTGGGTCCGTCCGAAGCACCTGTATCCTGCAATCGAATCTCTTTTTGAAAATCACGACAAAGTGCACAGCAGCTTTGATGTCGCGTCCTTGGTATTCGCATGGAACACCTGACAGTAGTTGCTTTATGATCCACGAAAATGACCATGTAGCGGTTCCCCAGACGATCACGCGACGTCATCGGGTCCTTCAGGTCTGAGCGGATTACGGTGGGTCGGCGAGTGCTAACCCTGGCCTGCTTTTTCTTTCCTTTCGCACAAGTGAAGCGGTTTACGCGCTTTATGTCTGTCAGCTCTATCCCGGAGCTCGAGCCCTTGGCCGGACTCTTTACGCCGTTGTAATTCAAGTGTCCAAAGCTACGATGAAACTTGACCAGTTCCTGGACCAGAATGTTAACCGCTATGTTAACAACCTGGTGTTTTGCTAGGCGATATATTACAAGTCCTTCAACTGTACGAATATCCTAGTGTTGGGGATATAAATGTGGGGAGCTGTAACAACTGCCCTATCGATGCTATACCTGAGGAGCAGAAATCCGATAAAGCTGGAAATAGTTTGGATGCAGATACAATTGCTTCCACGTTGTGCACTGTGTTAACCTGAAGTATTCTACTGTGTTATCGTGTTCAACTCGCGGTGCCTTCTTACATCACTTTTGCTCGCAAGACGTTTGAATTTCTCTAAACCTGCGCGGTCGAGACGACGAGCCGATTCCGGATTTTGGTGATGCTAGTTACTGCAGCAATCATAGCTACGAAACCTCCACCGCAAGGGTGAATATAATTGTAAATTGTTTGAGCTTGATGATTGCTGGCCAACTATTTACTGAGAATGATTCTACCGTATGTGGATCGTTGAAATATAATGCATGCCAGCGTCTGTTACAGCAGTGCGAGGAATTCCAAAACGCGGTGTTGTCTTCTACTATCATACAAAACCATATATTGGCGGTGCTTCATAAACCATCAAAGGATGTTGTAATTTTCTGTGCAAGCAAAAACCATAACAAGCGCTACCAACCAAGAGAAAAGTTAGGTCGGCAGCAAAGGTGACAATGGTGAAAACGCTATCATCGAAAAAAATCACTGTCCAGCCATCTTGTTGAAGTCGAAAAGAAACAATCCGTTGAAACCTCAACAAAAACCGCCACAAGCGGTATCGCTTCAGAAGTAACTTTAACTAAGAGAACAAGCGACTTCAGAGAAAATCGTTCAGGCGCAAGTCGCGTTTACTCCAACACAGGAGGATTGGATGGATACAGAACATTATGGTGATTTTGGAGCTGCGTATTTCGTGTAGTGGTAGCACGGTTCAAACTTGTCAAAAAGCGAAATAGTGACTGTGTGAATGTAACAACATCGACGTTCAAATTCGCAGGGCCAATACTACGTTTCAGACGAAAGATCATGTTCACCACGTCAGTGAAACTATTGTTTGTAGAGACACTTTGCAATTCGTGACAATTCAAAAACCGGTGTTGAACCCGGCAAATCTTGAAAAACGCTGCGCGGCATGATTACAAAATATTTGGATATATCACTAACTGACGTCTTTAAAGCTATTGATGATGCATAATATATTGCGTGGTCAATATTCCACAGCCGTAAAGATCGTGATATCAATTTATGCCCTGCTGAAGTGGAGGCAATCGAGGAGATGTCGTTTTCACCGCTCGCTTCGTCGGATCAGCTCTCAGGGCTATTTACGAATGGAGATGGTACCATGGCAACTCAGTTATGTGAAGACAGTAAAACTGTGTTCGGCCACTCAGCGTCTAAAAGCTTTTTTGCGTTTATTCCTCTGTCACTTTGGAACCAGGTTGTCGTTTTCTCAAATGACTATGCAATGCCAAATGGTATTCCGTCGGCTACTCCTATCGAGCTAGAAGAGCAGGTGATGTTTTTGTGGATTTTGTGGTACACGGCACTGGTGGACAGCGAGAGCTACTGGTAAGATAACGAAGAGTCTAAGTCATACCCGGGGGGGGGTTAGCTCGACAAACCTATCGCCCATTATGATATGGCGGCGGTTTCTGTACATTAGAAACAATTAGCTTTCCGTGCCCATGTGACTACCGAAGCCCTAAGATGTGACCCGGCCGCAAAAATACAGTCGCTGATATCGGTGTTAAGAGACGCTGTGGTAAACATGTTGCCCCAGGTTGAGACGTTGCAGTGGATGAGGCTAGCATTGCGACCCGCTAGAAGTTCACCAGACACTTGATGGTACATAACCCACGCAAACCTACATGTAAATATCATTTTAAATTGTTGTTTGTTGTTGCTCCATGACTGGGTTAAAGCCTAACTTCAAACTCCACTATTCAAGTGATCTAAGCAATCGATTAAACCATGTTGTTCCCAATGTGGTAATTGACCAGCTGGTCACTCTTACCGAAAATTATCCGAGATAAAAAATCACGTGATTGAAGTTACTAGTTTATCGAAGGATTCGAGACGGATCGTTAACATCAATTACTTCTACGCATCTTGTTCTATGCTCGAATCCTTGCGAGCAATTAATTTAATGGATGGGGTACCGTTTGTTCTTCATGCAAACAATTTTTGCGGTTTACCGTGATTCAAGCAAGCGATGGTATGGATAGGGCAAGGTGTTTGCGTTCATAAACATATCGTGGTAACAAGCTAGGTTGGCAGGTCAATTGACAATGTGGTTTTAAATGCGGATGACTTGGGGATGAAAACTGGGTTCAGACAAATTCAGCATAGTAAAGTTGAATTTGACGACACAAAATGCGTCAAAAAGTATAACTCAGTGGATGTAGGGTGTCGACCACCACGACCAGGTACGCTATCGATTTTTAATCGCTGACAGCACAGATTTTAAAAATGGCACAAAACCTTGGCTTTGGCAATCATCGACATTGCGAGATGCAATGCTTCCATGTATCATAGAATGACAAACAACCAATCACACGAAGAACTAAATGACCGATTTTCATTGAAGGACAAACATTCTGTTTGCGCGTTGCGCGCGAATGTTTTCCTTGTGAGTTCGCTGTTGCAGTTCCACCACTTGCTGCGTTTCGTCGACTAACTTCAACTCATTCCGCCAATCGATTCGCTTTATACCGTACCAGATGTGCTATCCGGGGAAGGGATCCTGGTTGGATTCGAAGCGCAATATCCAATCGTCGTTCAACTTTTTTCATCTTTGATGTGATAGATGGAATGTCATCTTCAACATGGCTACCTCAAGAGGGCTATGGACCGCTCGTTTCGCGCAAAAAATCCAAATCCACACAATTCCCAAATTTACCGGCTGCTGCATAACCGCACCATTGAGGTGATGCCAATCACCCCACTACCACGCATCCGACCACGCTACCGCCACCCACGTTCTCGATGACCTTGTTGTTGTGCCCCGTTCTCCAGGATGCTTCAAAAACGACAGTTTGTAGAACGTTTCAACGTGACTGGGGGTACCATCCCTATAATGACCGTTTTCATGGATGAAGCTGTAACGCCCTTAAAGCTTACTACCCTTCGCACCGAAACCCGCATGACGACCACCACCATTTGTGACCTGGAATGATACGCATGTCTAGTCGTGTAAAGCTGTCACGTGTTCTACATATCGGAGGAGTGCTTTGCAAATCCATTGTCCGTTTGTTATTGCCGCTGGTGTCACTTTCTGCCAAGTCGTGCTGGTGTGAATTCTTCAAATCTGGGATTAAAACGAACCACTCACTCTGGGAACTGCCCTCATTGTTAAGTCATGGGGTTCTCGGGTCGACACGTGGCACTGCTCAAGTTTGTCACTCTGTCAAGGCTTGCTAGTGATGACAGGGGTTGCGCTGGGGCCACCGGAACAACTGCTACGTTCGTAACCATCATTTCGGGGTATGGTATTAAGGTGCTAGTAGCTAGGAATTGATATTATGCTTTCTACGCTTAAATAATACACACTGTAATTTTTCACAAAAAAATAATTCTGGAATTCGATGTGGTACAAACATTCAATCATCACTTTCGCAGAGAGAACCGAGTACTGCTCGCAACACTATTGGAAAGAGTCTTTGAGTAATACACAAATATCTAACCAAGTGTTGAGGTGGTTGAAACACAATTTCGTTTGGATGGGCACCTCGTCGATCGAACTGCCCATACCAAATCAAGATATTTGCTCCCCTGCCAACCCGCCGCTGTAGGTGAAGTAACCTTTCTTTGACTAGGCGAGATTATATATTTCACTGGCAAACATAAACTTGTAGTCTTGTACTATTATGATTAGCAGGAGTTGTTTGACATCGGCTACATCAGTATGACGTCCACCTGCCGGTCGTACGACACGCCACACTTGTTGGCGCTGCTCCGTCGACGCGCCGGAGTAGCAAATCTACGTCACGAATGGCGATTATTTTTGTAAATAGTACACTGGGTTGGTGGGACGAGGTAGTGTGAATATCATAGCAATTTGTCTTATTCCCCCCAATGGGATGATATTTTCCATCCCGATGTCACGAAGGTGGTTGAGAAAGGCTTTGTGAAGAGTTGCTGTTTCCTGGCGTGACCATAGAAGGCAACGCAATGGACGAGTTGGACATCACTTTTATTAGACGCAGGATCATTTAAGTTGGAGATGTGACCCTTCACACTAGAATGTTCTTACAAAGGCACCCAGGACATATCATTTGTACGGATGTATGGCGGGTATTTCCTCAACGAAGGCCACGGGTATGAAAAGTAGCAATCGTGAATGCAAATATCCCAGCAGAACCTCGTAGGGACATCGTGGTGGAGCGACTTTATGGTAAAGTGCTATCGAAATCTCACGAGAAAAGCAACCCCGGCAGCCAGATTGCGAGAAAGAGATGGCCCAGGTGACAGAAATCCCACTCTAGACCAAGACATCAAGTCGCTTCCCCAAGATCTGACGTGCGACAACATCGGTGAGTGATGGGACTACGGATGACCCAAGATCGACTGCTGATGACCCAAGATCAACTCGACGGAACGATGGGTGGTGACATATCCATATTGTATAGTGGGAATGCCGGATCAAGGAAAATTCGTGGGTAGAAGCCGCTGTCGACCGACGATCCCGAGCTATAACAGACCAACGGACCGAGATCGAGGGGAACGGCTGCAATCTGAACCCCACCAATCGCCGATCAAGACCCGCGCGGCGTACGCGATTCCAGATCGAAGTAAGATGTCGATCCGGGCCCCGGGGAAGGAGGCGGGATAGGATGGTCGGAAGGCAGCTGGCATTTGCCCCAAGACAAGCAGCGGCGACGGAGGTCACCGCACACGACGGCGTCAATGGACAGCTCAAGCTCCTGGGACGGCGCTCCCGAACGAGATCAAGACCCTTGATTGATATCATCAATCAAGGTCACAGATCGAAGTCCGACCGAGACCTGATTGTGATCGCCGATCGAGACCCGATCGTGAGCGCCGATTGCCGATCCCAAGATAAGGTATATATCCAGATGTCAGGTAATCGTAAGAAAGCGGCTGAGGATGGGTTAGGAAACATATAGATAAAGTAAACAGACAAGAATTTGCTCTAAGCCACACAAGTGTCCGCCTTCGCCTGGAATCGGGGATTATTTTGGCCCCTCAAGCGTGTAGACGGTAAGGACATAGGATCTAGCGTAGCGGTTAAGACTGGATAATATATTGGCCAGTTTTGCCCTACCCAGTGACTTGTCCTCAAGTGTTAACAACTGATCGGAAGGCATTGATTGCTTGGCCTGAAGATCACATCGGATGTCAATACAAGTTCCCCGCTATTGGAAGCGCAAGTATCTACAAGGAAGGAGCAAGATCTCCGCATTTGGACCCCCTAAGACCTGGATCGACAACCAGGCAGCTCGTTCGCGACTCAAGGACCGCCCGCAACCGAGATCAACCAAATCGAGGTAGAGTGAAGAAGTCTCACGCTACCTCAAGCCCCTGCATCTAGATATTTGCCGATCAACGTCTTAAGAGTCACCTAGGAGAGCGTAACCCGCCCGCCGTCGGATAAACAAGGTGAACAAGAAACAACCAGCACGGATCATCGGAGGACCCCTTCGTTAGTCGGTGTCCGGGCGCCAGTGGTATCGGGAACCGCTATCACAAGATTTTCACGGATTTCGCTTCGCCACAACTTCCAGCTGAGGAGCAACCTGTCAACACACCCTTACGGCATCCACCCGTTGCTGTAGATACTCACCCTCTCAACTCTCCAGTGCTAATACTGGACGAAGAAAACGGTGAACAACACGCTCTACCAGCAGTAGAGCAGCCTGATGATGCAAGTTTAGACCAGACGTTCCGCTATGTCCGCATCGTTCGATGTTTTACGGTCAGGATGGTGGGCTGCAAGCCCAAGGGCCAAGCAGCAGTCAGTGCAATTCTCGCAATAAAGCTCCATGAGGTTGACTTGGTACAGTACCAGCGTCAGCAGCACCAACACGAGCTACCCAAGCCAACGTTGGTGCTACTGCATCAACAACCATCACCACCCCGAATTTTCGGACACCAATACCCTAGTATAAATCCCCGGTAATGAAGGTGACGTTGAAGCAGTAGCCACGACCGGCGATATAGATCCCGTGGAACGCCAGATAGGAGATTACCGCTACGTATAAGTCCTTCAGTAGTTTCATGATAAGGGTCAGGGTACAATGAGCTGATACTATTGAGTCGTCAACTACTTTCGACCGTTCAGGGCTGACAACGAGAAGACCGAAACGGTACGACGAATCGCTAAGCATTAGTATTTGTATCTGTTGATAATACCAAACGTATCATTGCGATATTCCTTGTGGTTTTCGCCCCTAAAAAGGTTGGGTTCTCTAAGATGACAGAAGTGCATACACATTGAAATAAATTTGTATTCGCTGGATACAGTTGTTAACGATACTCACCTATGTCTCCGGGCCGGCGAAGAGCATGATCCAGTAGTAGCGGTTGTCGCATGACGCTGAGTACGTCACGTATCCGTCCATGGCAACCCATAACGAGGAAGCACCTGTACGGCCCTCATCCAAGCCGTTGTCTAAAAGTGCGAGGAATCGCAATACTGCAAGGGACGCAATGTTTTTTGTGACATATTTGACAGTTCGAATTGGCAGAAATTGACCAGAATTACAAGTCTACCCTGTATAATGATAGAATTATCATATTTCAAAAGATGATAGTTCATCTTGTATTGGTTATGGGTTTAGTCGTCCATGTACCTTCTTTGGTAATGTTTTTATTCAATGTATCTTTTTTGAGATCGAAAGGGTTAACCCTTGTAGCCCCGTATTCTGTAACCTACAGTATAAGCGTATAGAGAGAATTAAATAGCCAGCGAACTTTGAAGCAAGATCAAACTCCGAGTATAGGCTTTTGTATTGGTGAAGGTCAGTGCGTTTATCTTGGTTGATTGGTGTGAGAAGGATAGCCGGGGATTAATCGAAAGGCGTATATAAATGGGAAAGACATTTGAACATTTTAACAGAAGCCGTGTCCAAGTTTGTGTTAGCCATAATTAAACAGTCACTTTGTAATCACCAGATGCAAGCGCAAGTGACCCCAAAGGGCGCCGTTCAAAACACTCTTGTGTGAGTGGCCAAGAGAAGCCCACCCACCACCAAGTCATACGGTGCCACTGCTACGAAAAGCAAACGCCTTAAGACCAGTTTATAGTCTACTGCCCATGCAATATATTATTTATCAGGTAAGATTACACAATGGAACAATAGGTAACCAACGTGGACCTAATATGGCACATATTACAGATGAAGAAAATATTATTACCTATGGGTTGATGCGGTTGCCTTCTTGAACACATGCATACGTTTTGTGAGGGCGTACGGGTTCAATCTCCCTTTTCCGGAACAACAATTATCTCACGACACGATAGACAGCAACCATACCCTTATGTAGCTTTTACGGTAATCAAAATATATGTTACTACTAAACCATACTCGACGTTTCGGTTCCCATGAAGTCTTCATCGTGCTAAATAGACTGGCGATACCGCGAAGTACGCAATGGTGTGATATGTATTTGTCCCGAATGATACAAATTAGCCTCGGTGGTTTTCGAGTATATTCTGGAGGGGCCGGCGGGGCAAGGTACGTCTTTACCGCATGATACAGAACAAGTCAGGCGTTGCTAGCATTAATCATGATGATTCAGAAAGGGGCGTACAAATTCGCAAATGACCATCCAGGATACGAATGCGGCAATACAGGTGAGTTCATACAAATGCTGTACACATGCTTAGCTGGGCAATAATCATTAATACATAATTAAAATCAGTTTCCTCGCACAAGAAATATTGAGTTAGTTGAAGCAAGATTCCTTGCCTGCAATCTACTGGCACGTTTAAAGGGGAGGCCTGACGCCTTGTATAAGATAGACACGCTAGAGGCGAAGAGCATTGGTGGCAAAAGGCTTATTCAACCGGCTCGTTCATTTGCTGATATGTGAGTCTGGGCGTCGTTCATCACGGTGTTGAGTTCGCAGAGAAGAAATCACCCACGTCCTCCTCATTAACCTGTTAGTTAGGAACTGACCGAGTGCTTTCTCTGCGTACGATTTCAGCTACCGCGTGGCGCCAATAATGAGTGGTCAGGGTTAAAGTGTATTAGTAAATTGATATCACCGCATTCAACAGGTATCGTTGTTTCTAAGGTTTCAAGTCATTTGTTCCAGGCTTCTGGGCCAATGAAATCTCTAAAATTTTGGAGATCGGGGGTACACTGTTCATTTTTGGCAGCTTACGTAGCTACTATGTGCTGGTTGTGTACCGTCGCTGTTCCGCTTATCTGAAGGGGGCTACAATATAATACTTGGGGTAGCCAAAAACATACTTTAATCAAGTATACTTATTCTGTATGGTTGCTACAGAATAAGGCCGGGGCTACAAGGGTTAATCCACGCACACTACGTGTTGTGTGTGATTTTTAAACACACGGACTGTGTTGCACGAACGATGACCCAGCTGTCTTCAAATCATCCTCGTTGGCAGGGATGGTAGTAAAATCGCAAATACGACTTCATATTGATGATATGATAATGATGATATGATCAATATGATATTATTCTTATTATTATTTAAAAGTGGAGAAAATAGCATTATTCTTTACATATTAGTTTAAAAAAATCAAAATTATGCATATTTTTTGTTTTTATGACTGTTAATCCTGAAGACCAAGCTGGACTAATTCAAAGTACGACGTCCTTCAAAAGTCGCACTCAGCTGCCAAACGTTTGTTGACAGGGTCCTTTAGTGGGTGTATATCCTGCCTCGACCTTAGAATGCAGACACAAATGAGGCACCCAATGGTAAAATCTCGTTGGGATCATATACGGTACAGATCTGTTCTTGGATCAAATTAACTTGCTCTGAGAGTGATCAAGAAGGGTAACAGGAGGCCATGCATAACTACACACTCACATCTTACGTAGTATACAAGATGGGATCAAAGTCTGCAAAGTCATGGATATCTCAAAAGGTAAATTGTTCATGTTATCACTAAGCTACCTCCGCTTTATCCTCGGCAAACGACTCCTGAGCTGTGTCTTCTCCTGTCACTACTGACCCTCTTCATTGTCCTCATCGCTCTCTTCGTCCTCATCCGTTGGGCTGTCCGAAGGCAGCGTGGCAACCACGGGCTCTTCATCTTCAGACTCATCGGCAATGTCTTCCGGTATCTCGACCGGCTCGGGCAGTTGGATCCTTTCGCGTTGCGGACGGCGCGCCCGTCCACGGGGAACGTCGGCAAGGCGTTGAATGTAATCAGCGGAGATTGTCTTGATCACACCAACGAAAGTAGCCATACTGGGGCGCGGCCGAGGGAAACGGTTATTGATCTCCCTATTAAACCGTTCTAGCGGGTTATTGGTGCGGGCCACGAGTTCATTGTTAAGTCCGGCCACGTTCCACACGCTGATATCGTACTGATCCAGCCATGTCCGCTGGAAATATTCCCAGAACCCTCGCCACTTTGCTTTAAAGTATTCAATGCCAACATCGTTACAGCGCTGACGAATCTCGCGGCGCTGATATCGTACTGATACAGCCATGTCCGCTGGAAATATTCCCAGAACCCTTGCCACTTTGTTTTAAAGTATTCAATGCCAACATCGTTACAGCGCTGACGAATCTCGCGCTTGACCCACTTAACTCCCCGCTCTACCAGACTGTGGTCAATGACAGTTAGGATATCAAGTACCCCACGAGTCATAGCGATAGAGCATTCCTCCTCTGCAATCAGGAACCGCTTCATGGCGCGTCTGAGTGCCTGCTTCCAGTGGAAGAGGCAGCCAATAATGATTGCGTTGGGAAACTGCGTCTGCACGGCGGAAATTAAAGCGCTTTCGAAGTCACATACGACTTCTGCTGGCTCCAGCTGCTGATCCGTGCTTTGAACTACGAAGTGTACCATGTCCCAAAAGGAATCGCCACTGCGCGAAGTGCTCAGTACGTAATACACAGGTACAAATATACCTGAAGCTCGATCATGCACCATAAAGATAACGCACTGCTTGTAACCGGGTGGCACACAGCGGAATGTACCGTCGACAAAAATTGTAGGCCCGTTATAGCGAAGCAGGTTAAGTAGGGACGGGTGTGCCCAACCAATCAGCCGTGTGGGTTTGCTAAGGTTCTCGCGGTTCACCGTGACGTGGTGGAACTGGAAAAAGGAGACTGCTTCGTTCAGTGCGGTTGGTAATGGCGGTATTTCGATTGCGCCGTGCACATCCCCACTGAAGTGTCGGCTCCTTGCTTGGTAGACACGTCGAAGGACCTGAGGTTCAGACAGACCACGGACGACCTGCGCATTGTCAGTGCCATAGAACGCATCCCGCACATCGTTCCGTATAGCCCGTGCAGGCAGTGCGACTTGTTCGATGGCTAGTGTGTCCACTCGGTCTTTCATTACGTTAGTCACGTCGACGAGGCTAGTGCCACTAGCATCGACATTACGGCAGGTGTGTAGCCGCCCAGCTGTGTAGCCCATAGTGGTGATGAAGAACGCCATCGTGCCGGGACAGCCTTGGCGCCAATGGCTGCAGCGATAGGATATCTTCCTCGATGAAGACCAAGCTCGAGTGTACTTATAACCCCGGAAGTAGCACGTGCTGATTTCATCACGAACTTGACCCCTTGCACGACCTGGAATGACGCTGCCAGTGTTGCGTAGAGGCGCAGTAGTACCCGGAAGAGATTGAGCTGGAGTCAGCATATTGCGAAATGAGCCTTCCGTCGCGCAAGCGCTCATGCTCAAACGTCCACGTGGCCTCAGTGCGGTGACCGCGACAGCACTGCGGTCGTGCATTATCAGATCTCAAAGCCGATCCTTGCAAAAAACGGGAACTGATCAAAAAGCTGATCTGTACCGTATATGATCTCAACTGGATGTTACCCACCCAATGGCTTGAAGCCTCCTCTAATACTAATACCACATTAATTCAACCATCTTGCTTCATCCATAGGCTAAACTATGGCTACAGTTAGTTGTGACTGGTTAAAAGAGCTTGAACTTGGCGCGCGTCTTGCATAACTCCTTCGAAACTTGACGTAACTTCGCTCTGGTGATTTTGCGCCATTATCTAATATGATGGTAAGATGGGCAATGGCGCAGAATCGCCAATATGACCTCCGCGGTTAAGACGGCTGCTGTTTTAAGCTTTACGCGTTGTGTGCTTCTCTAGGTTGGAGTTATGGCTCTATATTGACTTTCCGTTATTTTCTTTGGCACTAAGCACCCTTGGTATCACAGGCGATAAAGATGACAATATAAAGCCCGTAGTGTTGTTAAAATGCGGTACACGGTCTGATTGCTCCTTAAACGTGTTTTCAGCATGATACTTCGCTTTCTCGTCCACGACGAATGGACGAACTCTGTCAGTTAGTACCTCAACATAATCGACAATAAATTGAACGCGTGGATGAAGACTCTTATGGGTCGCGGTTTATGAATATTTGTGGTGATAATAGGACGTAATATCATTAATACTACAACGTTAAGATGCAGTTTATGTATATTAAAATCGATATCGTTCCAAAAGCACCCCTACAATTATCAGTAGAAATAATTGTAGATAAATGAAATTATCGGAAGTTTATCAGGGACGCCGTCCCTATTCTCGTCACCAGTCTGTCCCTCAGATAATCAGATAATCCGATTATCTGAAGTGGGTACATCCAGATAACAGAAGGTATTACACCATCCACATTGAGATTTATTGTCCACTCAGAATTCAGTATTTAGCATTCAGATTTTAGAGGGATAGGAGCAACACGTGCGTCGTTTAGAGGGGAGTAACGAGCATGATCACATCTCCCACGTTCCAGAGCTACATCGAGGCGACTACAATCTGTTGTACGGGGATGATATCCCTGCTGACGATGACTTAGCTCGGTGGAGCACGCAAATGCGTCGTTCCGTTGTCTTCGGGGGTTGATGACCCCGTTGACACCAGAAAGGAGGCTAAAGCAAATGCAGTAAGTAATTACCAGTGACAACCATGGCTAATTGACTGAGCTAATAGTCTTGTGTGATGTAAAAACTTAGTTTATTCAAATTCAATGTAACAAGGGTGACATTCACAGTCCAGCACGCAAATGCATCGTTCCGTTGTCTTCGGGGGTTGATGGCCCCGTTGACATCAGAAAGAAGGCTAACACAAATGCAGTAAGTAATTATCAGTGGACACAATGGCTAATTAACGAAGCTAATAGTCTTTGTGTGCTTTAACTTACAGGTATTAGTGTTCATTCAACCTCACATTTCACAATGCAGCACACAATCGCGTCGTTTGATCGTCTTCGGGAGGTGATGGCCCTGTTGATAGCGGAAATGAGGCCCAAACAAAAGCGGTAAGCAATTACCTGTTGCAAGAACTCAACTGATAATCTCAATCCTGTTTATTTGATTATTCTTTGTGTATACTGTCACTCAAGGCATTGAGTGTGAGATGTTTCTGAGTTCGGTGAGTCTCCAACATACATACAGCTTGCTGATGACTAACATTCTCTTGTTGTGCGATAGCAATTACACGGTCAATAATGCGTTTTCTACGAAAATAAAAACGCTTTTCC
>NBNE01000626.1:0-19333 GCA_002215365.1 Phytophthora megakarya
CGAGCGGGTCAGTTCGTCTGACGACGGGTGCTGCGACGAGTGGTAAAGGAGGCAACATCGAGCTGTCCGTGGGTGTCGGCGACGTGGGTGCAGGCGGTAGTGTGCTGCTGACGGCTGGTTCTACGAGCGGTGGCACTCCTAGCACTGCCAGTAGTGGCGTGGGCGGGACCGTGGAGATAGTTAGTGGCGCAAGTAGTAGCTTCACGAGCGGCAGCGTTTTGGTACGCACTCCGGGTGGTGGTTCCAGTGGTCCGTCTGGTTTGATCAGCCTGACGACGGGTTCTGCGACGGCGGGCACAGTGGGCGATGTTACAGTGAGCACTGGTGGCAGCACGGGCGGCAACGGCGGTTCCGTGTTGCTGGAGGTGGGCACTGGTGACAGTGGCGCTGGTGGGTCGATTTTGGTGCGGTCCGGCGACACGCACTCCAGTGGCACAGTCGGTGGTTTGATCTCTCTGAGCGGTGGCAGTGGCGTAAGAAGTGGCGGCTCGATCTCGCTGCAGAGCGGTGCAGGTGTGACGTCATCTAGTGGCGACATTTCGCTGACGACACCGGACGCTGCAGTCACAAGTGGTGTGAGCGGTAGTCTGCGTCTGACGAGCGGTGCGAGCCACGTGAGCGACAGCGGGTCTGTAAGCGTGAATACTGGTGTGTCTACGGGTGGCCACGGTGGGTCGATCTCTCTGTCGGTAGGCACGGGAGACACGACGGCCGGCGGTGCTATCTCGTTGAGTGCGGGTGAGTCGACGGGTGGAGCATCTAGTAGTTCAAGCGGTACTGGCGGTTCTGTGAGCGTGGTGAGCGGTCGCGGTGTGGCGAGTTCTAGTGGCTCGATTGCACTGAGCACGGGCACGGGCGGAACGGCAGGTCGGTCTGGTGTGCTGAGCTTGAGCAGCGGCAGCGCGAGTGCTGGGTCTTCCGGCAACTTGTTGCTGAGCAGCGGCGCGAGTACGGGAGGCAACGGCGGTTCTGTGGTGGTGACCGTGGGCGACGGCACGAGCGGCGCTGGTGGCAAGGTGTCAATGACGGCCGGTCGTAGCTCTGGTGCGAGTGGATTGTCTGGTGGTTCGGTTGGGATTATGAGCGGTAGTGCTGATGGACTCTACGGTAGTGGTTCTGTTTCGATAGTGTCTGCGACGAGTTCTGTTTCTGGTCTTGTTACTGTTAGTTCTGGTGTGAGCAGCGCTGGGATATCTGGAGATGTTACAGTAGCGACTGGAGCGAGTACAGGGGGTTCAAGTGGTTTGGTAACTGTGGTTGGCGGTGCTGGTTCTGGAACAGGTGGTGTTGGTGGTGCTGTATCAATAGCCGGTGGGTTAACGAGCGATGTGTCCGGTGTTGGCGGCAAGGTTTCTGTGTTTGGCGGTAATGGGGGAAGCACTGGCAGTGGTGGAACTCTCATTCTAAGTGGAGGTGATGGGGGTAATTCCGGTGGTGCGGTATCTATCGGAAGTGGGAGCGCAGCAAGTGGTACCAGCGGAGATTTATTGATGACCACAGGACCACTAAGCAACACAGTGGTAAGCTCTAGCGGAGCTATTACTGTCCGGTCTGGTCCTGCATCTTCCGGATGGAGTGGTTCAATCGGTTTGTCGACAGGGCCATCGACTGGTGGCGCGGGTGGCGCGATCTCGCTGTCTGTTGGATCTGGTACATTTAGTCAAGGTGGCTCCATTAAACTTTCAGCAGGTGCAACTTCAGGTACCAGTAGTGTTGGTGGTGTCATTGATATCACTAGTGGATCGGCATCTCTGTCAACCAGCGGCCAAGTATACTTACGATCCGCAACTAGTGCGATTTCTGGTCTAGTTACTGTGAGCTCTGGTTCCAGCGGTGCTGGGATATCTGGCGACGTTACAATAGCGACCGGGGCCAGTACTGGGGGTGCGAGCGGTCTAGTCTCTGTGGTTGGCGGTGCTGGTACTGGAACAGGTGGTGTTGGTGGTGCTGTATCGATAGCAGGCGGGTTAACGAGCGATTCGTCTGGCATTGGCGGCAAGGTATCTGTGTCAGGAGGTAATGGTGGTAGCACAGGTACTGGCGGCACCCTAGCGCTAACCGGAGGTGATGGAGGTAGTGCTGGAGGCGCATTATCTATTGGAACTGGAAGCGCGTCGAGTGGTGCTAGCGGGCCTCTGCTGCTAACTACGGGGTCGACAATTAACTCAGCAACGACAACAAGTTCTAGCGGCGGTGTAACTGTGCGGTCTGGTCCTGCATCTTCTGGATCGAGTGGTTTGATCAGCGTGTCGACGGGGACGTCAACTGGTGGTTCTGGTGGTACGATTTCGCTCGTGGTTGGAAGTGGGTCCGTTGGAAATGGAGGAGACATATCACTACTCGGCGGCGCTTCTTCTGATACTACTGCTGGTGTAGGCATTGGCGGCAGTGTTTTACTGTCGGCTGGTACTTCAGATTTTGCAACGGGTGGTCGTCTTTCGCTAGTGAGTGGCACTGGAGCAGCCAAGAGCTCTGGGAAAATTGACATTTTAAGTGCGAACGGAGGTAGTAATGGTGTAAGTGGAAACATCCAATTGGCATCCGGTACTACCGGGGCTGGCAGTTCAGGTTCTCTCACACTTTCTACCGGAAATGCAGTTGGTGGTTCTGGTGGTGATATACAAGTGCGAGTTGGTTCTGGCTCTGTCGGGGCTGGCGGAGCGCTAACAATGGCAGCTGGAGCTGCTTCTACGACAACTGTTGGTGGACAAGTATCCATTTCATCCGGCGGTGGCGGTGGTGGTGGTGGTGCTGTGACGATCCAAGCTGGCACGAGTAGCACGAGTACCGGTGGAGCAGGAGGATCTGTCAACGTTTCCAGTGGCGTCAGTTTGTCTTCTGCTGCTAGTGGAGATATTGATATTCATTCTGCTGCGAAATCAGTGCTTGGTGATAGTGGTGCAATTTCAATTATGACTGGATCAGCAAGTTCAGGGAACAGTGGAACGATCTCGATTTCTTCGGGTGCCACTTCAAGTGGTAATGGTGGAGCCATTTCCGTTTCTGTTGGTGACGGCACGACTGGCATTGCTGGCGGCTTGAGTCTTACTGCTGGTAAGAGCACGGACGGTACTGGTGGCGGTGCAACTATGACTGCAGGTGGCGGTGCATTTGGAGGTACGGCAACACTTGCCGGTGGTTCCGGTAGTACAGGTGACGGCGGTAGCATCGAAATCATTAGTGGGGCAAGCTTAAGCAGCTCTAGCGGGCATATTCGAATTATGTCAGCCACCGGTGGCTCTGTTGGAACTGGAGATGTGTCATTTGGTTCTGGAACGGCGTCTGGTCCGACTGGAGCTTTAACGCTATCGACGGGTGCCTCAACAAACGGAATTGCTGGCAGTATGACTCTGAGTGTTGGTTCAGGTAGTGCTGTTTCTGGTGGGGGCTGGACAGCCTCGGCAGGAACGGCTACCGCTGGCACGGGTGGTGTCGCTACAATTAACGGAGGGGGCGGTAACTCTGGCGGTGCTGTTAACATTAACAGTGGAGGTGGTGGCACAGGGAACGGAGGTGACATTATCCTGTCAAGTGGTTCTGGTACACAAGGAGGTGCGATATCACTGAGGACTGGTACTGGTGTTTTGGGGTTTGCAAGTGGTTCCATCACACTATCTTCTGGTGCAGCGTCAAATAGCAATAGTGGTAGCATTTCGTTCAGTACAGGTGGATCTTCTGGTGGTACAGGAGGAGCAATTGCATTTGCAGTTGGCAGAGGTGATACGGGCGATGGTGGAGCTATCACAATTGCTGCTGGGAAAACAACATCGTCGACTGGCATCGGTGGTTCGATTGATTTGACTGCTGGTGATGGTACGTCTGGAACCGGAACCGGCGGTTCTGTTCACGCTTATATCGGTGCAGGATCGACGACAGTAAATGATGGTGGCTTTTACGTGAAGAAAGTCACCGTGGGTGCAGCAGACCTTCTCAAGGTTACGAGCTCAACATTTGCTGGGAAGAGTGAACAGGTTGCTTTCACATCCACGTCTTCTACTATTCAACTCACTTCAGCATCACAGGTTATGATTACTGGAACATCGACTACTATTTCTGGCGGTCCTCTTCATGTCGACTCGCGCGATTTCCGCGTGTCAAGTGCATCAGCAGACGTTATATATGTGGACGTCACCGGAAGCGTTGTGAATGCCTCCGCGATGAATGTTCTTGGACAGCTGAAACTTAGTGCAGAGCAAGCTTCCATCTTGCACTCGCAAACTGGGTCTACAGCCACGTTAACGATTTCGTCGCCGAACCTGCAGCTTTCGTCTGCACAACTTTCGTTCAAAGGTGGCGACGTCATTTTTGTGGACAGTGCTGTGACTACTGCATCCCCAGCTCCGAGTGGAGGAAGTTCGTGCACCGCAGGAACACTTCGGTATGATGCGAGTGCGATCTACTTTTGCGGAACCAGTGCGGTGTGGAAGAAGATTCCATTATCAACATATTAGCTATACATGAATGCACATTTACATAAGACAAATATATTGTCCTTGAATATACTCGAATGGATTCATCTTACACGGTAACCTGCTCGCCATTGCAGCACGATCACGTAAAGTTTTTGCTAGACGAACCATTGCTTCTGACACCTTCGCAGTGTGTTTCGTCTACTTTGCCACAATATTCAATAATCCGTGGGCACCTTGCTTCTTGGGAGAAACCAAAATGGCCTTCCTCACATCTCGCCCCTGTAAATGACGCTGCACAGCAGGGGAAGCCAGTGCTAACGCCAACACGGCATCCGAGTCCTGAGTCTCCAGGAACGTAGCGTCCACAAAAATGGTATCGCGCGGCTTCCCTTGCACCTGCAGCACTACCTTCACTTGAGCACGATCCAGCATCGCTAGGTCGTACATTGGCCATGTACAAGCGTGGACATCTGCTGCTTTATCGTCAACCTGCAGAGTCTGGAACATCTCAGCAGCGGTGTGAGGAGCCAATGGAGCCAGCATTTGAACCAATGCTAGCAAAGCTTCTTCATAAACAGGAGACCCCTGCAGCAGCGTACGACGCTCGCCAAGTACATTTGATAGCTTCATGAGCTCAGCGATAGCAACGTTGAACGACTGGTAGACGTTCAGTGCCTCGGTCACACGTTTGATCGTTCCATGCAGCTCGTGGCGAAGCTCGTTCTCTTCTTCCTCATCTACGGGAGCTCTAGCACCTTGAGAGCGATAAGCCAATGCGCTATCCAAGAGCGACCAAATCCGTACTAGCCAGCGAGATTGGCCAGCAAGATCTGCTTCATCCCACTCCAACTCGTGCGCAGGTGGCGCTTTAAAGAGCACAGCTAAGCGTGTTACGTCAGCACCGTGGCGTGCACGGATCTGCTCTGGATCCACGCCATTGTGTTTTGACTTGGACATCTTTTCCCACAACGTTACTACGGGCAGGCCAGTCTTCTTCTCAACAACGATAATGCGACCATCATTGGTCACCTCTTCGTATTCACCCGGTGCAAGTGGCCGCAACGAGCTAGGCGATTTGTGAGTACGACCAAGCACCATGCCCTGAGCCAGGAGCTGCGCGAATGGCTCATCTGTGGCAAGGAACCCTTGGTCAAACATAAATTTTGTCACGAAGCGCGAATACAGCAAGTGCAGAATTGCGTGTTCGATGCCACCAATATATAGGTCTACACCCGAGTTCTTCAGCCATGTTCGAGCCTGTTTGGGAGTGAATGCAGTCATATCGTTGCGGGCATCACAGTAACGCATGTAGTACCATGAGCTGTCCACAAACGTGTCTAGTGTGTCGGTATCGCGCTCGGCTTCGCCACCGCAGCATGGGCATTTACATTGTCGCCAGTCAGTCATCCGTGCAAGGGGAGAATCGCTACTTCCCTTGCCACGCAAATAGTCAGCCACATCATCACCAACAAACGGCAGTTCAACTGGGAGCTGCTCTATCGGGACCCCAACAGGTCCACACGACGGACAGTGGATGATCGGCACGGGTGTTCCCCAGTAACGCTGACGGGACACAAGCCAATCACGTAGGCGGAACTGAGTCACTGCGCCTCCGACATTTTCACCTTCGAGACGACTGTTAATAGCCACAATCGCTTCTTGCGAGGTCATACCAGAGAACTCGTAACTGTCACGCAGCACGCCATGATCTGTGAACACCTCGTCTTCGTTACACACTACTCCGTCACTGCTTCCCACTACCGAGCGCACCTCGAGGTTGTGATGGCGGGCAAAGGCCAAGTCCCGACAATCGTGGGCCGGCACGCCCATGACTACACCTGTACCATAATGGGCCAGGACGTACTCTGCCAGGTAAATTGGTACATGGCGACCTGTAAGTGGGTGGCGTGCAAACAACCCCGTGAACACTCCTGCTATCGTATCGCCCTTGCCTCGGTCATCCTTGCTCATGCCGCGTACTTTGGCGACGTAGGCGTCAACATCAGCGCGCTGTGCAGCTGAAACATGAGGGAGTAGCGCCTCCACCTCAACGGTGTCGGGCGCCATCGACACAAAACTAACACCGAAGATTGTGTCGACGCGTGTGGTGAACACCGTCAGTGGAATGGGTTTGGCGCCGTCAGGTGCATCCAAGACGACCTGAAACTCGACCTTTGAGCCTTGGGAGCGTCCGATCCACGCTGCTTGCATGCGCTTGACGGCGTCCGGCCACTTGTTCAGCTGTTGCATTCCACACCAGTGTCAGTTCCATACTAAATGCAGCCCATGTTCACAGCTACCTTGTCGAGGTCGTCCAGCAGGCGATCCCCGTACTGGGTAATGCGGAGAAACCATTGGTTCAACGAGCGTTGTTCCACAAGAGCGCCGGAGCGCCACGACCTGCCTTCTGCGTCCACCTGCTCGTTGGCGAGCACCGTCTTGTCCACAGGGTCCCAGTTCACGAGCGCCTTTTTGCGGTACGCCAACCCTTGCTCGAACATCTGCAGGAAGATCCACTGCGTCCACTTGTAATATTCGGGCGCGCACGTGGCGACCTCGCGATCCCAGTCGAACTTGATGCCCAGCGCCTGGAGCTGCCGCTTGGCCTGCGCGATGTTGGCCACCGTCCAGTCCTCCGGTGAGACTCCGCGTTCGATGGCTGCGTTCTCGGCCGGCAGGCCGAAGGCGTCCCAGCCCATAGGATGCAGCACATCATAGCCCTGCATGCGCTTAAGCCGCGCCATGCAGTCGCTGATGGTGTACACGCGCACGTGGCCGATGTGCAGCTGGCCTGACGGATACGGGAACATGGAGAGGCAGTAGAACGGCTCCTTAGTCGCGGCAGGCGGCGAGGGCTCCAGATCCTGCTGCGCCCAGCGCTTCTGCCACTTGGCCTCGATGGGCGCCCACGCGTGGGTCGCGAACGTGCGGCGCGTCACGAGCGCCCCACGCAGACGCAGGCGTAGCATGTCAATATTTTTTGTGGTCAAGATTTATTGCAGTTTTTTGACTGGAAAGCTCGCTGATTGGTTTAAATGCGTCATTTCTGAGCAGACGCGATCATCTCGTTTTTGGAAATATCGCGGACGATGGTGATGGCAGCAGGCGGCATCTCGACGTTTAACATCCAGCACGGCTACGTGGAGGGGCTGGTGCGCGGCTTCCGCTCGGGCTTCCTGGATGACGTGGACTACCATCACCTCACGCAGTGCGAGAGCCTCGAAGGTGCGGTCGTCTACTGTAGTACTCTCGTTCCCCAAGCTAAACCTCTCTCGTCTGTAGATGTGAAACTGAACTTGCAGGAGACAGACTATGACCAATTCCTGGCGGATGAGGTGCGTCCGTACTACAGGTGTAGTAGACGGCATGTGGAACCAACACTGACGTTGACGCTGACCGCTTTGCAGTCGTCCGGGACTATCTCGCCTGGTCTGATCCAGGCCGGCACGACCAACAAACTCGTGGAAGAGTTCCACTTCCTGCGCGCACAGGCCATGGAGCCACTGGGCCAGTTCCTCGACTTCATCACGTGTGTGGGGCGCTCTGTCTCTTTCTCTAGATGTTGCAATATACTGATACTGTGGTGACAGATATGAGTACATGATCGACAATGTCATTCTCCTTCTCAAGGGCACACTCAACGGACGCGACGTGAACGAGCTCATTGGACAGGTATTGGCTCGAGTTTACAGTGTCATGGATAGTCTGATCTAATGTCATTTGGTCTGTTACCCTGCACTACCGACAGCTCCACCCGCTGGGAAAGTTCGACGAATCCATTATGCGTAGCATTTGCACGTTCGAGCCGAACGCCAAGGGATACTCGGATCTATACGAGACCGTGCTGATCGACACCCCCATCGGTACGCGATATGTAGTTTTCTTTTCCGGTCTTCTGGCTGAATCTCATCGTCAACTTACAGGAACGTACTTCAGTCAGTTCTTGGAGGAAAGCGCTGGCGGCGATCGAATGGAAGGCACTTCGGATGTACGCAATGTCCTGGAGGAGGTGCAGATGGAGCTGATCAAGAACAGCATGCTCAAATTGTGGCTCGAGGACTTTTACAACGTCTGCCAGGTCAGTGAATGTTGGATCAGGCACTTCTGAGGTCATGGGCTGACAGACCTTCATGTGCTTCTGCAGGAGATTGGCGACGAAACGGGTATCATCATGGGGGAAATCCTCAAGGCGCGCGCTGACCGCATTGCCATCAACATTACGTTGAACTCGTTTGGCACGCCGTTGAACGAGGTATGTTGTCCCCCGAGGTTATTGCCAAAGTGTTTCCGTAGTCTGACCGTGTTGTGTTTTCTTCGCGATTTTACTGCGTTTTGCAGCCAGCGATGCGCATTTCGGACCGCAAGCCTTTGTACCCATCCATCGGCTCACTCTATCCCGATGCAACGGCGCTTCTAGCGGAAGCTGGTGACGAATCGGCACTCGGATCGGCACTCGACTCGTTCCCGGTGTACCGCAAGATTTGGGAGGTGCACCAGGGCGAAGGCGTTGACAGCAAGTCCATTGACGACGCATTCTACGAGCGCGATGTCCAAATGGCCGAGTTGGCGTTCCAGAGTCAAATGCACTTTGGTACAATTGTCTAAGAGCTTCCCGTTGTGTGAAATTTACAGTTCTAACCAAGCCGTTTATTTGTTGTAGCGTGCTTCTACGCGTACGTGAAGCTTAAAGAGCAGGAAGTGCGCAACCTGGTGTGGATCTGCGAGTGCATCGTGCAGAATCAGCGCGACGCCATTAACAACTTCATCCCGATCTTCAGCGACAGCGCGCCATGGCGTGGCAAGGGCTCTAACAAACACTAGTGGTCGAACCCAAAGAGACCAGACATGCATTAACAGTACGTGGCTGCAAGAGATCATACCGTCAACCGCAATTTGTCGGGCTGATCACCGTTCTCAACTTGAATAGCATTTATCTTTTCTCTATACTTTGTCATCACTGCACATGCCGAGCAACGAGCACTCCAGCCATCCTTTGCGTTTGACCCAAGTTTTCGACTACACTCAGACGTGGCCGAGTTCCTTGAGTGAATGTTGTGCCGACCCACGACGCAGTGGTTTTTGCTGTGACTCATGTGGGGACCAGCCGATGAGATAAATGACCTGGAAAGTGGCGGGCACTGAGCCGTCTGGCTGACCAAACATCGACTGGTAGATTGAGGCAGCGGCCAACAGCGAGTCGCGCGTAGCACGAGCTCCTCGCGAGTTCACGGCGTGGTTCTCCCCCATGCCACGCAGATGTTCCATCAGCACGAAGGCATTTGGGTAGTCCACTTGGATATAGTCCGTGTCGACTGCGTACAATGAAAAGAGTTAGTGCACGTTGACAACAAGTGGATATATGTGTCTGTACCTGTGCACAAGCTGAAGCCTGTGGCTGAGAGGAGGTTGCCTGCATCTGCAACGTTCATGAACGGAGAAATGTGCGGCGAAATACCGCCCTGACGCTCTTGATCGCCGAGGATGAAGGCGCTCCTGTATGACAGTATCAGTATGAAACTGCTGTTAGCTCCAAAGGTAATGCACGTACCGTAGCTCCTGGAGTGAGTCTCCTCCTAGCACTGCGCCGATGAATGCGCCATCAGGTTTCAGTGTGTTTAGCACTTGGTTGAACGTGCTCTCGAGGTCGTTCACCCAGTGCAGACTCAACGAGCTCATGACCAAGTCGAAATGGTGTTTGGGGAACGGCAGGAACTCCTCGTCCGCCACCAACCGCGTTGTCTCCACTACAAAAGCCAAAACCACAGCAAACAACAGTGAGACAGCCATCCTCGTATCATCTCACTCGACACTGCATGTACACGTGGTGTCCGTTTCCAAGGCGCCACGAAGGAGCAATTTCTCTGTAGAATACAAACTACTCGTCAGTGGTAACTCCACGGATTGTTCTAACGACCACGCACCGGCGGAATCGCATTGGACGAGCTTCTTGACGCCACCGAGTCCGTCATCGACGCTGAGATTCTTGTAGAGGTGTCCACTGCCGCAGCCCAAGTCCAAGGCCAACGGGAACTCGCGCTCAATATCCTGTCACAGTCTCCGTTGTGCACTGTCTAGCATATACCAATATATGAGGTCCCCAACGCACCTCCAAGCGGTCGATAAGGCGACGGGCGACCTCGTCCTTGAGGTATTCGAACTCGCTGCTGTTCTCCAAGAGTGCCACGTTGTTGCGCTGCTGCCGTTTGATGACTGCAGATACAAATGGAGAGCAACACGCCCACTCCTTTAATGCCGTTCGGATGCTCAAATGCTCCTAGAATCGTGCACGCACCTCTGTTAAAGATCGACGCAGTGGAGAACGAGCGTCTAGCGATGGGATATTGCGTTAGAACAGCAAGATGATTCTGTTGACACACACTCGAGTGTCAGACCTTGTAGCTATAGCCATTTGTTCTACCTCTAGTAGTGCCCAACCATCGGCTCTCGGGCTCTCGGGGTCTCGAGAGATGGGCTGGCTGACTTGCAAATGGAGGTATGAAAAACAAGACGTCCATAGTGAAATCAAGTAACCGCTCTCGGGCTCTCGGGCTCTCGAGAGATGGGCTGGCTGACTTGGAAATGGAGGTATGAAAAACAAGACGTCCATAGTGAAATCAAGTAACCGGTTGCTGGTGACAAAGCCCAGTGATGTCGCTGTCGGACGAGGAGACTGCACGCGCCCTGTGCGCCTTTCAGCATCCACCAGCGCTCGTCTACGCGTCTAGAACACCTGTGGAGTCACTGCCTCCATATCCGACACCCAGCGAGACGCCACAGCTCCGTCCAGACGCTCGTGTCGACGGCCTCTCGCCCTTCGGATACCCCGCAAACGCCACGTATACATATCACAAGGTACCAATCTCTCGACGCAAGGAGGCGGCGTCAGTGCTTATGGGGATGCACACGCCATCGATTAGCGAGGATTGGCACCAGTTGCAACAACGCGCGATTCAAGAGCAACTGGAACAGGGACAACAGGAACTACAGGAGCAGTGCCAATGGCAGCAACAGCAACAAGTGCAACGGCAACTCGCTCAGGTGCAGCAACAGGAACAAGCTCAGATGCAACAGATGCAGAGGATACAGCCCCGTTATGCAACGTGGCCGAGTGACGTGTCGAACGTTCATTCTGCGAGGGAGGCGATGCAGTCCACTCAGGTCTACGACGGTATGTTTGGACGCAGTCGGCAAGTGCCGATCAGACCGACGCCTGCATTTACGTCGACACCCATATCCTCATTCGCGTCGGATTACAGACAGAATTGTCAACCCCAAGAGGCGGCAACCAGAAGCAATGAGATGTTTGCACCTCAACAGGTTCCACAGACAGCGCAGTCGCATTTGCTGCCGCGGAATTGTGGAAACTTGGCGACGAGTGCTTTTCACCAATGGGGACGGACGGATTTTATGTTGTGTGGTGAAATTCCGACGGATAGAACAATGACCGCGCAACGATACATGCCCCAGCAACCACATCCGTATTATCCCACCCAAGGAAGGGAGTCTAGTTGCCAAGACACCATGACGCAGCGGAATTCCACCAGGTCCAGCAATGATGTCTTCTTAAATGGGATCAAGAAGCATTTTCCTGCTAGTGCAGGATATGACAATTCCCCTCCTGCTACAGCAGATGCAACTGCTAGTTCGAACTACGTGTATGTTAAAGCTCAAACCAACATACCCCTCTTCAGTTCGGTCCCGATCCAATCTCAAGGTCGGAATCAGACCCTGACACAAATGCAAGGGCAAATGTATACTCAGCCAAGACCGTCAGTTCCACCTGCTGGAAGCGCAGTAATTCCAGGGGTATCGCTGGCATCGCAGTCAGTGCGTCTTCTAACTATGCGAGATATTCTCAATGGTGAGGATGCACCTAACAAGTTGGATTCGTCCAGAAATCGACAACGAATGGGCAAACAGAAGCGAGATCCTCCTAAGCGCAAGACACTGAGGAAGCAGACCACTACCAAGCGGCGGAGAATACCCAAGCAAGAAAACAAGCAAAGATTTCAACCGCTGCAAAGTAACAGGCCCTTCGGGGGGATTTTGTCAAGACAGACAAGTCTACCACCTTCCAAAACCCTCATCAAGCCTTCCACACCAATGTATCGAGCATTCATGGAATCTCGAGCTGCTCGGGCGTCAGAACAGGCTGCTGTCATCACGAACACAACGTCGTCAGCAGCTGACATGAACCAATTGCTCACGAAATCAGACAGTCGAACTAGTGATGTCCGTACGAATGTTATCGCGGGTATGAAGAAATTGGACGCTCCATCACGAAATTGTTATCTCACCAGTACGCACCAAACTAACCAACAGCCAGCCGTAAACACCAGTGCATCAGCTCAGGGTGCAGCGAAGCTTAAATCCCCCTGGGATAATACAGAATGCACAGAAAGCTTGCCTACGGTTGGCGAACGCGAGACGCTGATTAACGGTCAGAGACTAAGTGCTGATTTTGATAGCCTGATGGATGAAGTGCAGGACCAGCAACTGTTGCCACACCCTCCTCAACTCCCCGTGTCTACAACATTGGTGTCGTCAGTCAATCTGGATGCTGTTGTTGGAAACAATAAGACTAGCGCGTCATCAAAGAAAAGACGCAGACCTGTTGCAGACTCGAATGGATTGCATACAGGAAACATGTACCAGCAGGTTTCTACACCATTACCGTCAACTCAAGAGCTCTCTAAGGTGGCATTTCCGGCTACTGCATTTTCGACAATACAAACACCTGCTCTTCCAGAGCTGCCTCGTGCGGAGAACAGGACAGTTGTTATATTTTGTAAGCGGGACTTCATGCGCTATCAAGCAGCTAAGATATGGCGCAAATACCAAGAACAGCTCAAGAAGCACGAAGAGTGGCGCGAAGTTCGCGTTGCAGGCAAACGTACGCGATATCTTAATTCTCGCTACGATGAACTTCAAAGGACACCTAGAAAATCTTACACGCGGTCCGGTAAGTCGCGTAAGCAATCATCAAAGGCAGCCAAGGGACCTCGCAGTAAGAAGGAGTTGGTGTTCACAACAGAATCAGCTTCGGGGGATTCTGGAGTGTCTTCATCCGTGTCACTTGTTAACGAGACAAGGGACAAAGGTAACGACGAGTCTGCTGCTAGTGTCGACGGCGTCCAGTCTGTAAGTGAAAAACCTGGATCGGCTGGCAACGACTCTGTGCTGACAGCACCACATTTATCAGAGCCATCACAACAGCAAATTGAAGATGGGATCAAAAGTGGAGTGGAGGAAAGCGTTTCTAGAGATCTAAGAAGTGGCGGTGTGGAAGAATCTGTGGCGCCATCAGGATTCGATTGTACAATATCTGACGGTAACCTTCCAACTGCAGCCAATGCGTATGCACACAATAGCGATGCCGTTACTGAGGTGCCACTTGATAACAATAAGGAGCCTCCCAGCGCTGTACGTGAAGTTACCCCCGTAGTTGCTAACGCAGAAACTGTGAACAATGATCTCTCCATCACCGATTTGCCATATAGTGGCAGTGCTGACACAGTTACCACTGATGCAGATGTGGAAACACCGATCACCGAGTCATTTTCTAGTTGCTGTATCGACACCACCAGCTCGGACCTTGATAACGGTGTAAGCGCTGTGGTTCCTATAATACCACCCAAGAGTAATGTGACTGCTACTACCGTCGCTGATCCGTCTACGAATGGTAGCATCGAGATCATAGACGCAGCAACTGACGGTAGCGCTGTTGAGAGATCCGTACACACTGATGTGAACATGGAAGTAAAACAAAGCACTGACGAAGAATCCGAGGACTCGGTATCAAACGGAAAGCATTTGGGAGAGGAAAATGTTCATGACAAGCTCGCAGACACACAAATCAAGCGACAATGAGTATCAACAGTGCTTTTGACAATGAGACCAAACAGCATCGTTCGGATTGTGATACTGTTCGGGATGTTCGCCCAGAGAAACCAACCTGCACAGATAGCAACGTTCATGCAGCCGCATAAGTAGAGATGAACATCGAGATACTACGTAGTATTAATTAGGGTTGGTTGAATCGGTATCGCAAGGTAGGTGAAACTATGGCCTGCATCCATGCGAGTTCCTACTGATCTCGCTCATCCTCATTATTCCTGATTACAGCCCTATTAGAACGCTGCGCTTTTGCCTTCGTTGCAGTCTGCCTTGTGGTTGAAAGGGGCTTTCTCAACGTACGGTTGGTATTGTTGTTTGTGTTCGACGAAGTTGCTCGACCAGGGACGGAAACGGATGTTTGCTGCTTCAAAAGATAGCCGGAAGTCACTCCGCGAGGTTTGAGGGCGTCCTCCACAGGTTGTTCAGCTGCATTTGAGCCTGGTCCAGTCAGTTCACGCTTAGCTTAGCCTTCTCCGCTCGGACTTCCACTGCATCAACTGCATCTTCAGCAATCTGGCGTAGCCTAGTCTCCTGTTCTTGCGTTTTTCTTTCCATGATTCCAACTTGCTCCGCTTCTCGGGCAGCAGCCTCAGGTGCAAGCAGTTTTTCTTCCAATTGGGTTTTGGTGCTCTCCAGCTTGACTAGACGCCGAGCTTCATGCTGCAGCTGAGTTTGATGATTGTCGTCGATGTCGCTAAGCTTGATTTCAAGCTCTTCGACACAAGCCTGTAAGTATTGCTTCTCGTTCGTAAGATCAGCGACCTGAGCAGCGCATTCGACCAACTTCTGCTTGCTCATTTCTTCTTGACGTAAAAACGCCTGGTCACGTTGCTCGAGCTTCTTCTGCCACACCTCGACTACATCGGCGCGCTTTTCTTGCGCGTGCTCGAGTTGCTTCTTCAGCTGTGGTAGTAGCACCAATTGGGCCTGTAGAGTCTTTGCGCAGCGTGCCAACTGCTCGTTTTCCTGACGAGCCCGCTGTGCTTCCTCCCTCTTCTCCTTTAGCATTTCTGGCACTTGCGTTTGGTTTCATCGACGACATGTTTGGTCTTCTTCAGCTCATCTTGCAAGGCATGTGTCTTGCGTTCTTTCTCCTCCAAGTCCGCAGTCAACTGTCCCACCACCGTTGCTTTTTGATCCTCGAGTTCCGAGATTTGCTGCTGCAGCTCGTTCGTGGTGGATTCCAACTCGTTGTTTCGTGCACTGAGAGTCTGAATCTTCTGTCTCAGCTTCAGCACGACGGCCCTTTTGTCAGATTGGTTAGGGTCTTTGCCTCCGCTGTCGGGAGCCGAGACCGCGTGCTTCCGAGCTGCCAGATGCAATTCCTCTTTCTCCTGGCGCAATAGGACCAACACCTTCTTCAGCTCCTCAGCTTCTTGCACCGCGCGCTTCATCGTGCTTTCTACAGTCTTTCGAGCCTCGATCTCCGAGCGTAGTCGGCATTTCACAAGCCGCTACCGGGTCGCAAACAAGGGAATTGGTGCATTAGCACTACCAGCTTCAACGCAGCAAGTTCGGGTTGCATCGACCACCTCAACGTCACCCTCTTGCTGCTTTCTTGCGTTTGCTGACAACGTTGGCATGGGTTCACCTGGGCACTTGTTGAGGATATCGTCACCTCCGCTGAACTAAGCTCAATGTGCCATCCATGGTCCAGCTGAAAATAGTCCATGAATGACAGTGAAATCGACAGCGTTTCATACTCGACCCTCGTTGTCCGTGGTGGTGCATGCACGTATCAAGACGAAGGACGAGTTTCCGATGGGAACGGATCATGGGTCACCGCTCGTGTTTCTGGGTGTCTACTGCAGTTGAAATGGAGGCATTTGGCACTTAGTTGTCTGTTGGTCCACCAGCTCTTCCACGAGGAACTCCCAATCACGACTGACATCTTCCGCGTGCTGTCCACCGGTTGGCCACGTTGCCTTGTGCCACTTTTTTCGGAGGACGTGCTCTAGTCGCAAAAAAGGGAAAATAAAGACGCTGTGGTACAGTGTGCGCGGAAATGATAGGGGAAAAGTCATTTTCGGTCTTATTTTTATCAAATCAAATCGTACGAATCTGTTCGTTTCAGCCAATGATAATCAGATTGAATGGTTCGTTTGCGGTGTAGCTTGCTCAAATCCGACAAGTGAACATGGAGTTCGTCAGAAGACTGGGCAGCTGCAGCTCAAGCAGAGCCCGAACAACTTTTATTCACAGTTCAGAGGTTTCCATACCCGGAGGAGCTAATAGCGAAGCTAAGTGCAAAAATCATCATCGCATGGACATCTCGATGGAGAAGGGAATGTATGCAAGCTGGAATTACTACCTTCAAAGCCAGAACGAGAGACCCGGTAGTGATAAGTTAGTTAGACAACTGGATGGGCAAATTTGAGCGACCTGCCCCGACGAATTTAGCCTCACTAGTCAATAATCGGGAAGACTGGGTCCAGCTTAGAGAACGGGGATATGGTCAAGATACAGTATTGCAGCTTTGTGATGTCAACAACAAGGCTCGGTTAGCGCAGCACATTCTGTGTGCTACCATTTATGCCAGAGAAATCACGATTCTCATTGGACAGGAAGATTCGGGCGATAGCAGTGTGGTGGGATGTCTTCGTAGGCATACGCGAGGTCTGAGAGAGCACAAGGAGTACGCTGAAGCGTATTACACAGAGAAGAAGTTCATTCATTGGCTACGAGTAGCAGAATTCTTTGCAACCGCGTGGGCATACGGGGAGGAGGAGATGCTACGTCATCCATCGACGGCTCTACGGAAATCATACTAATATGTTATCCATATTAATAGAATCTACCGAAAGAGACGTCTACGGACGATTAGCAAATCTGAAACAAGCAGAAAGACAACGAAAAACGAAGAAGAAGAGATACCTTGGAGCGCAGTATCAAATAGTGGAAACACAGAATGTGCGCGGCTTCAGGGAAGACACAAGATGGCAATGGATGGAAAGCTGGAGACAAGTACCCGTAAAGGAGAGACCAGTGGCATGGATGATTCAGGAAACTCACGTCGGCTCAAGTGATGAGGCTCAGGAATGAGAGAAACAGTGGAAAAGACTCTGGGGACAACAGCATAAACGCAATGTGCCCAGGTTATCGTATTGGAGCATAGACAGCGGCACTACGGCAGGAGTGGCAATTCTGTTGAATCCAGAGGTAGCGAATAAGGTTCAGCCTTGGCAACAGCAAAGTTGGACCGGAAGACATATTATGGTGGAAATGGGAGAACAGTTACAGTTGAAGTTGGCGCAGTAAGGACAAGCAGCGCATGCGGTGGACGGCGGTGAACTCGCGTCATCTGTGGGTGGCACGATGTTCTGGGGCTTCACGGTGGCGTGAGGGCGCATCCTTTGAGGTCAGGCGCACTGAATGCTCCTAGGAGGGCATCCTGAGCGCCCTCGGACGCGCAGTCTGGAGGACTTTAAACCGACAAGCTAATCTCACTTTTCAATTTGCTTTCTTCCAGTCCAAGCTTTTCTACCTCACCAACTAGACAAGCTAATCTCACTTTTCAATTTGCTTTCTTCCAGTCCAAGCTTTTCTACCTCACCAACTGGTTAACAGCCGCAATCGCTCGATGTCGACTCGTCGCACCAATCGAAACCAAGGCACTACCGGGGCTGCTTCTGACACCCCAGCTGTCCAAGACGCAGCTCTGCTACCAACGGCGACTGCGCAAGACGCTCCTGCAGGACCGAACCCGGTCGCCGCCGTGCCGACGGGAGCTGGTGGCGCGCCCGAGCCCGACGATGAGCCGAATCCCGCAACGACGAACGGGGACGGAGTCGATGGTGAAACTGGAAAAAGGACGGGAAGGATCGACTTGAAGAACGTGAAGATGGAGCCCTTCTCGGGCACCGTTCCCACTGGTGCTTACGACACTGGTGTCCGCGACTGGTGGGAGCAGTTCTCCGACCAGCTGGAAGATGCGCAAGTACTGGCCGCTCAAGAGTGGCCCGATAGTGCCAAGAAATCGGCACTCTCCATATTCCTGACGGGTTCAGCGCGTCGCTGGCTCAAGACGTACAGGGTGGAGAACCCCAGTGCGACCTTCGAGGCGACAGGGAGCGCGCTTGTGGCCAAGTTCCGTCCGAACCTGACTGACCAAGAAATCACTGCGCGAATCTACTCGGAGGGGAAACGCGCTGCAGAAACGTACCAGGAGTACGCAGATAGGCTGTTGCAAATGACACTGGAGGAGTCGACAACACGGCCAACGTGCAGCACGCATTGGGTACCTTCTTGCGGTTGGCTTGGCCACAACGGAAGGACATTCTGCAAGCTCACATCCATGGGAAACAAAACGCGCCGACAGCCATGCTAAACGACGCCGTCAAGTTTCTGAGCGAGTTGGCACAATCTGACGGTCGATTGGATGATTACAAGAGGCGTAAAGTGTCGGACGGCACGCGCGCGCCGCGTGTGGACGCCAAGCACAAACCATTCGTCACGAAGACGACGTCGAAGAAGACGAAGCCGAAGGATGCTGGAGGAAAAGCCCACTCGGCAGTCGTGGAGCGAAAGCGTAAACCGACTAAAATGCCTCGTCGTGGCGGCATCGTGTGCTTCATTTGTGGAGAAGAGGGGCACACGGCGAAGTATCATCGCCAACACCTCTCCAAGGCGGTCGAGGATGAAAACGAGGCGGGTGCCCAAGGTAACCTCGTCGCTGCTGACGAGGGTGCTGACGCTTCTATCGAAGAATCAGCAGCGGATTCGTCGGAGGACTCTGCGTGAAGGTTGGGCGTCGGATGGGGCCCGGTCCTAGTGGACTCGGGTGCGTCGCACCATCTGACGAGCCAGCGAGAAGGTTTTGAAGTGACAGATGAGAACGTGACACTGGCCATTCGCGTGGCTGACGGTAGAACGGTGGTTGCCACGGCGAAGGGTAGGTTACGCATCAAGGCGCTTGTCCAGAACAACGGCGGTGAGGAGGTCGAAAAGGACTTCGTGGTGGAGAACGTTTATCTCGTACCCGACCTGCCGCACACCTTGCTATCCGTGTCGAAGCTGTGGCGCGA